>DWAN01007094.1:0-10036 GCA_018230445.1 Heliconius hewitsoni | reverse complement strand
AAATATACATTTAAATAAATATTTCATCTCCTCGAGTGAGGATCGAACCCACAACTAGTCGATTACTAGACCAGTTATAGGGCACTTTGTGCCCCTGCGCCACGACTGGTCTCAAGATTACTCACACATTTATTAGTTATACCATTAAGTATAAATATTTTAATGTAACATCTAACTCAATATTTTTACTTTTTTAATATCAATTTAGAATACAATTATATTATAATTATTAATTTATAAAAAAAAACACTATATACCTGTGAGAAAAATTCAACTAACACTGGCGGGAAGCACTGTAACGTGTGCTGAGACCACAAATGCGGTGTGTTCGTCATAATAGTAGTCAAAAGTTCCTTTACTGCAGCTCCATCGTTACCTGTAACGGATTTTCGTATTCAAAATGTATGACTGTAACTAAAATTAAAGTAAATAAACAAAGTTATTGTGATTATTTAGCTTCACGCCGTATCCTGTATATAACAGTGTATGCAGATGGTACTTAGTGTTAAGACATTCCGTTCCCCACGCACACTGTTCTATTTTCCGCGATATTCATTCCATTTTGAGTCGCGACAACTCCGCGCTTTGTCAAGTAATATAAAATGTTTAAAAAAAAAGTTATATCATAGTTTATAACGAAGAGAATCATAAAATGAATGTCTTCATATACGTATATTAATCGGATAAAAGTAAACTTACCAGCCCCAGTCATATAAATGCCTCTAGCTAGAGTGAGTACAAGCACTCTATTCAACTCTTCGCTCTCACTGGACACTAGAGATTTGGGCTCGGACACTACACGAGACATTTGCAACTGAACACCGGAACTGCCCAAACTAGTTATAAGTCGGAGTGCGGTGCTTTCAAAACTGAAAATAAATAGTTTGGTGTGCAAATAAGAGTCAGTTAGTGTTGTTTTATTATTTTTCTCCTAAATTTTAAGTGTTTAGTAAGACATTTTAACTTAGAAATGAATTTCAATTGATTGTGATTACAAAGATATATAAATTGTATTTGTCCCGTGTGGTGTCTGGCGTTAGAATAGCACCACTCCCACTCTTCCTGTGGTGATCGTAGGAGGAGATCGAGGGATAAATACCAGGAGATGGGCAGCAGCGTCTTCCTGGGCATGATAATATCTACTGGGGTCACCAACACGCAGTGCCAAGCGCGGTGTCTACGGCATGAACCCCCTATGAAAGGCAAAAAAATACCCCGGCCCCCAGTCCCCCCAGTCACACAGGTATATGGGAGCATATACCTGTGTGACCTTCAGCAAATACCGTTCTGATACTCTGAGTATAAAGTACGCTAACCTTGCTGACACACTTTCGACTTGTGTCACGTTGTTGACGTTGACAGATGTTCGCCCTCCCGGTGATAGAACAAGTTACCGGACTTATAAACTTATAACGTCAGCACACTCAGACGATAAGGTTGAGGCTATGTATGAGGACGTCAGTCTGAGCCATACAGGCCTCAAAGCCTCATTTCACGGTGATGATGGGGGATTTTAACGCAAGACTGGGAACATGAGACGACGACGAGCAGAAAGTGGGGCCCTTTGGGTTTGGGCTATGGAACCACCGAGGTCACTTGCTCGCTGACTTCTTAGAGATGGAGAACCTCTTTATGATGAACTCCTTCTTCAAAAAGAAGCCACAGCGCAGGTGGACTTGGATAAGCCCTAGTGGCTCCACAAAAACCAAGAAAGACTTCATTCTGACAGACAAACTGCACATATTTAACGATGTCTCCCTGATCAATAGGGTTAAAACTGGTAGCGATCACCGGATGGTAAGAGGCACGTTAAATATCAACATTAAGTTGGAACGGTCAAATTCAATGAAGTCTACACTCCAAACGACACCTTTCCAAATCCATGGCTCCGAAAACTTTCAGCTAGAGTTGCAAAATCGTTTCGCGGACCTAGAATTATACACGTCTGTGGACAACATCACAACACAACGGGTGGTACAAATTGTCCACGAGTTAGGGTCCAAGTTCTTTAGACCCTCCAGTGGTAAACCTCAGGAGCTCTCTGAACATACCCTTGGCTTTATGAAGGATAGGCGTGAACTGTGTATTCGGTCCTCCGCCATCCGCGTCCACGATGAAAGCACAACACCTATTCCACTGCAGTGGGGAGTGCGACAAGGGGATGTAATATTCCCGAAACTTTTTAATGCTGCACTGGAAGACGTGTTTAAGTTGATGGAGTGGAACAGGCGTGGTATGAACATCAACGGCGAACACCTAACACACTTTCGATTTGTCGATGACTTAGTAATCTTGGCAGGGTCCCTGGGGGAACTCAGTGCTATGGTAGGGGATTTCCATAGCGCCTCATATCGGGTGGGTCTTAAGATGAACATGGACCAGAGAAAGATCATGTCTAACGTCCATGTCACACCCATGCCGGTCGTTGTTAAAGGCGTACCCCCGGAAGTTGTTGACGAGTACATCTCTCTCTGGGACAAGAGATCCGAATGGGTAAGTCTAACTTTCAGAGAGAGGTCACTCGTAGAATCCAACTCGGCTGGGCAGCGTTTTGGGAAACTACAAAATATCTTCTCGTCTAGTATCCCTCAGTGCTTTAAGTCAAAAATATACAACCAGTGTGTGTTGCCAGTGTTGACTTATGGCTCTGAGACGTGGTCCTTCACCGCAAGCCTTATCCACAGGCTAAAAGTCGCTCAGCGAGCGATGGAGAGAGCTATGCTTGGTATTTCTCTACGCGACAGAATTGGAAACGATGAATTTGTAGACGAACGCAGGTCACCGACATAGCTCTCAAAATCTACAAGCTGAAGTGGCAATGGGCAGGCCATATTGTCAGGGGGACCGACAACCGATGTTTAAGAAAGGTATCCAAATGGCGACCACGTCTCGGCAAAAGGAGTACAGGCCCTCCAGCCAGGTGGACCCACGACCTAAGGAAGACAGCGGGAGTCCGCTGGATTAAGATGGCGCAGGATCGGACGGAGTGGCGAGCATTAGGGGGATTATTCGAAAGACTGATGGATGGATGGATAAATTGTATTTTCTAATAATTAAGTGACTTAATTCTAACACTTTATCGTTTGATTTGAACTTATATTGTAACGCTTGTTATATTTATTCTGTCCACATATAACAACACTACTGTGGTAACTATATTAAGGGAGGAATAGGATCAGAGCTAAGATAAAGAAGTATATTAAAAAAATACTATTTTTAACCTTTTAATAAAATATTTATTAAGTTTATAAGTGAGCTATTCTTCTAAGGAATTATTGAGTGAAACCAGATTTCATTTGAAACACGGGTACTAAATTACCAGGTATATTAACTTCTCTATCATCGGGCTCGCACACAAGGCTTGACTCCGTATCTAAATTGGATTTGTAGGGCAACAAGATCTTCAAATTGGACTGTTCGATGGACCAAAAACTTTTTTGCAAATCAAGCATTTCGGGCAAAATTCTGACATCCTTAAATCCTTTGAAATCACCTTGCTGTTTAACTTCGGTTATAACGAGTCCGTTGATAGCTTTAACTGTTATATTTAAATTGTTTGCATTTGGTACAGGATATATTATAATATAGCCGTCTGTACCGTATAATATTTTTGACGCAATTTGAGTATTCTGCTTGCAGAACTTCTGAAGGGCTGACTTAGCGATGGAGTATTTTTCCTTGATTCTGTTAATAGCGTCGCTTATAGGCGGAATTCTATCGTCGTGGCTGTCATGGTAGTGGTCGCAGTCGTGGTTGAAGTGGTCACCGGTAGAGTGACAGATAGTATAGCCGATGGGGTAGTTGGGGTAGCCGCCCAAGACGTAGTTGAAGGGTTGGCCGAAGTGGTAGTCGCCGTAGTGGTAAATGCCGTGATAGAAGCGAGGAAAATCTATGAATTGCTGACCCAGAGTAAATAATACTAGTCCGAAGAGCACGAGAGTAAAAATTATACACGACATTATTGTTACAATGGCGGGACTGAAGACAGTGCAACTGATTATGGTGCCTGAACTGATTATTTATAAATTGGATAGAAATGAGTAATGTACTCGTACATATCGATATGATAGGTTTATTGGTAAAGAGATCCAATCCACATATTACAAGTTTTGTGACATAGAAAACTGCGTTGTCTGTAAATCAAAAAGTTACAGACAATGGAAAGACAAAGCTACAGGATTTAAAAAGTTGATATTTAGCACGTAGTTAAGATACGTTGTACAGATGGCACCAAGAAACGATTTCTTGAAAGTCTTGCGGGAACAGATAAAAACAAAATTGTACATTTTGCGTTTTAACGTGCTCGCTAACAAAGTAGTGAAAAAGTGTTTTACCATAAGTCAGATTTTAGTAACATTTTTGGTAGTTTCTTTTTAGCTGTTGAAATTAAGAACTAATGTGTGTTACTTAACTTTTTTTTTTAACTTTACGCTATATTTCGCATGGTAGGAAACCTAGTGTTAAGATCTTCCGATCTTCACGCACCGCCCAATTTTCGAGATATTGTGTGTTGAGTGGTGGAACTCAACGCCGCACTTTGTTTTGTTACTAAGCGATGAAATGTAAATAATGCATTGCTCCATTATCTCAAAAGTTGTAATTTGTGGGTGAACTCTCTTTACCCACCGAAGCTCATATATCGTTATCAAAATAATACTGAAATTTATCGGTAAGTTATTAGTCCAAGTAAAACCCAATTGCTTTCCCTTATTGATTCTGTTTACGTGGGTTTAGCCAGGTCACCGCCTTTTGAACCTTGAACATATTCTTCTAGAAAATGAGCGTTCCAACGGCAAGACATACGAATGTTTGTTATATTATATATCTACACAAATAATGAGGCCAGTCGTGGCGCAGGGGCATAAAGTGTAACTGTAAATTCGAGCCTTATTCAAGGAATTGAATTTTTTATTTAAATTTTAATTTTAATTTCTTCGCTCTGGTGTCATCAATATTTTATGAAAACGGCTCGATCAAGTTGTTTGTTTCTCTATAAAAAGTAATGAAATCTCTAGGTAAAGCCAAACCATGTCTTAGATTCTTTTCCTTTGCGATTTTTTTCCTTTGAAATTTTATGTGACCGACCGTTGAACATTTTTTAAGCATAATATATACTATTGATATATATGTCGAAGGTTCATTGTAAAATCCGCGTCATATTAAAAAAAGGCTCTTTTATGTAATGCGCCTTCCCAACTATAAATTTATAGCTATAGATTTGGAGGTTTTAACGTGCAATTGAGGTTATGTAAATTGTTACAAAACATAAGTTAACCTAACCTAGCCTGTACTTAAAAAGATTTTGCGCATACGGAAAATGATAACTTACAAATTACAAATTATATAATTAATATTTTTTTTAATTTTTCAATTTCAAATTAGCGTGTTCGTAGCACTAAAATTTGAAACTACAATGCGGCGTCCACTACTATGTGGTCGGATCGTTAGTTAGGCGGTTTGAAAAAAGTGATTCGCTCTGACGTTACAATGTAAGTAATTTAAATCAGATTATAATTCGCCTGAATTGGGATTGCGCATTTACGTACGACTACAAAAATTCAAGAAAATGTTAAATTAAAATAATTCAAAATTCTGTTTCTTGGCTCGGGTACCGTGGGGGGCGCCTTAGCCGCTGATTTCTTCCTCTCAAGTAGTCATGTAGTGCTTGCACTTTCTCAAAATTATAAAAAATATTGATAGCATAAATTATATAATTAATCTTATGGCTAAAGCAGCATAATAAAATAATTATAAGTGGTATGCGGGCGAAGTCGCGAATTAGCCGCTAGTCTTACTAATAAAACAAATTTGACAGTTTGTAAGGATCGATGGACGTTTGTTCCACTTTCATGAAAAACTAGTGAACGCATTTAGAGTAATATAGCTTATATATAGATTTATAAAACTACAATTAATATTAAAATTTTGTATAACTTGGCTGTAATATAACAATAGGATTTACTAATAATCAAAACTTACCACAATTGCAACTGAGTTTGATTCGCCTGAGGGTAAGCGGCTAATGAGTGTATGTTTGACAACAAAGTGACTCTGTAGTGGGGCTGTATGTGATGTATCCTGTACGAGAACATGTCTAACAGGTTATGTAGTATACCCCACGCGTGGGATTTGAACACGTTGGGCAAAAGTTGATCTGGAATCAAAGTAGTTATTTACTATTTTCTGCTTAAAAATTTCAAGTTAAAGTTGTAAAAAATCTTTTGATATAGTAATTTGTTTTAAAATTTTGCACAGATTTTACTGTTCATTTTGTGTAACAGTGAGGACAAGATAATATTTTGGAATAAGAATCAACATTTTAAACTATGATGTCTGGAACAAAATGTTATTTAATATTGTTTTTAGTTAATAAAAATGGCCTCGATTTGAGACACTCCATTCCTCACGATCTCTCCTCTCATTGTAAGACATTGCATGTATATTGGAACACAACGCCACGCTGTCTTATTATCATAGCGAGGAAATAAAACTCATTCATTCTCCCGTGTGGGAATCTAATTCACAATCATGGCGATTACAGCCAGACGCAACGCCACTGGCTATTTACTCAATAAAATTATAGACTAATATCAAAATAAATATATTACACAATTCAATTCTCAACACATTTCAATTTTCAAGCATACATAATAAATCTTTGAATGGAATATTTAATATTTTCATTTCTCCGCTCTGGGATCGAGGCGAACCGCGATGTTGAGTTCCGCAACTCAACAAGCAATGCCTCAACATTTTGGCAAAACAAAGAAAAAAAAAAGAAAAAATCTCACAAAATAATACATACTTATAAAACCTTTAATACCCAACGACTCAATCTCAGTGTAAACCAACAAACGGCTGTATGTTTCGAGCAACGCCGGCGCCATCATGTTACTACCGGGTATGTTACTCTTGTTCTGAGCTAATTTAGCCACATGAGTGACTATCGAGTGTATCAACGACATTTTACAGTGCAACGTGAGGCTGTCCAACAGGCACATCGACAACGGAACGGTGGGCAACGGGGTCGCCGGGTTCCCGTTAGGCATTGGATTTTGACTGCCGAAAAGCGTTTCTATAATAATACCCATTGGCCGTGGATAGTATTCTTGGTTGGTGGAATACGCGTTGCATAGTAGTGCTATTCTGTAATCGGAACCCATTAATGTTGGTGTGTTGTTCGACGTCATTAAGTGTTGGAGGAGTCTGGAAAGAATGTATTTGTTAATATTTCTATTATATTTCTTTTAGAATATATTATACTATTATATTTATTTTAGTAATAACTCATAGTATGCCACTTGTAGCAGGTTAGACAGAGGGAACCTGTAAGTGTTTAGTGCAACACACCACACATTTTTTGTGACATTGTGTGTTGACTCAATGCCGCGTTCTGTCTTCCACATTGAGGAATTGAAAATTATTAATTCCCCTAAATGAGCATCGAACCTGCTCTCTGAGTCTCTGAATTGACGACACAATAAATTTATGTACAAATGACTTATGACATAAAGATGAAAGTGGTTTGTATAACATTTTAATTGTATTTAAAAAAAAATTAAATATGTATTATGTGTACTTAGTTAAAACAATATTAAAAAGAAAAAATAAATACATATAATAATTAAAAAGTAACTCACTCATATTGAACTTTAAGATTTTGCGGCATCGTCATAGTCTTGTGTTCCGACTCAGCTTTCTTCAGCAGATGCATCCAAATACAAACGACCGCCATTTGATGCGTACAGTGAGCCTTGGTCCAATCGGGGACCGGCAGGGGTTCCTTCTCGGGGTACAACAACTCATGTAATTTACTTATAGGCAAGAAATTAGATAGAGGATTCCTCTGTATACTGCCAGACACAAATTGTAAAAGCACCCACATCAAATGATCCCTTCCCTTCTTTAAATCGTGTCCAATCAATTTATTATGTAAACCCATCACTATATTGGGGAACGAGGCGAAACCTATTAATATTAGATATATAACTTGAGAAGACAAATGGAGCCAGCACCAGTGTGTTGATGACATTTCGTCATCATCATTGTCCTCACTTTTTTCCATTGGCAAAATCATTAATTCAACTAATTGATCCTCTAAGGCGATACAACGTTGTTTATGTTGTTTCTGTAAACCCAACATCGAACACATCATATCTCGGGAATACGGCTGTTGTAAGACGTGCCTTAGTAAATTTATTTGGGGTTTTAACAGTTCGTCGTCGTAGGGTAAATAGCCTTTTAGGGAAAATTTTAATGTAGTGGGATCCAATCTCCATGGGTTTACCAGGTGGTCGGCGTACCCTGAGAATTCTACTACAGGTAACATTTGAGAATGACCTATTATCGATACCATCTGAGCGCACGGTTTGAAACTTTCGACGAATGATGTTAAAAGTTTCGCTAGTTGCTGTAACAAAAAAAAACTATGTTTTTAATTTTTTAACATTTTTAAATTGTTGTTTCACACTTTGAGAAAAAATGAAGTTTTTAGAATACTTATAAAAAATCTAGTCTTGGAAATGGTCAAAAGCGCTTTGTCAGTAAGCTATAATTATGTTCTGATCAGTGCATGTCGCAACAATTACTTATTTTTATACAATTTCCAAAAAAAATATTTGAAATATGAGAATATAAAATCTATAGTAAATAAAGTCACGATAAATAAAAATAAATATTGTTGATAAAATATATGTGAACTCAATAGAATGGCTGTGGATTCAACAATCACGTGATAGTATTCTCTATTAAATACAAACTATGCATATATTTAATTTTTTTGTGTATCATAAAATTTTATTATAATTAAGCTAAAAAATATTTAATAAAAAAGAAATCAGCTTCACGCTATATCACACACACAGCAGGGCAGGCAGAGAGAACGTAGTGTTCACACTCTATTCCCCACTTTCCGCCGAATTTTTCGAGGCGTTGCGTGTTGATTGGTGGAACTCAACAATGGATTTTTGCGTTAGTACCAGAGCGATGATTTTACAAAAAACAATGGACATTTTATTTATAGCATCATGCTGTATTCCTTATGGCACGGTAGGCAGGGCCAAGCAACTCCATTTCCACTTTCCACCCAATTTTCAAGGGATTATACGTCCAATGGCAGAATATTGCACTGACAACAAAAATTTTCAAATATATATACATATATGGTACATACCCAATGAGGCCAATGATGATTATCCGGATAGTCCTTCTGTATCTCAGTAACTATGAAGTAAGCGGGCAACAACGAGGCATTGCGGTCAAATATGTATTCAATAACATTGTACAGAGCTTTCATTTGAGGCATTGTACTAGAATTGAGTCTCACTGGTAGTGTTTGTGATTTCTCTCTACATCCCTATTTAAATAAAAATTACAAAATATATTAGCTAAATAAAATATATCTTACTTCTCCATAGTGAAAAAAGAAAATGCTGTTTTTATACATGTTTATTAAATATATCAATATAATTTAAATTGTAAATAACATTTAAGACAGATTTTTTAAGTTTAATTGTTATATATATGATTTCATCATTTGTTTACCTTTTTGTATAAGAAGATAAATCAAGTGGGTAATTTGATAATAAATTGATTGTTACACTTTGTGTCTTGCTACCGAGCTCAATAAATGAATATACATTAAATGTTGTATTATTTAAACATAATAATAATAAAATTTTATAATAGATGGTAGAGTGTTAAAAAAAACCCAAACCCACGAAAATTAAATAACTATACTGAACTAAAAATTTTGTCTCTTGCAAAATATACAAAATTAAAATATATTTACTATTAGTTTCAACAAACCAGTATAAATGAAATAATACAGTATAAATAAAATGTACATACAGATATAGAAATACTAATCTTATTTAAGTTTTAAAACTAATCAAAATGATTATTATATTTTTTATTAAGCTCAGAAAAAATATACATATTCAAATATAAAATTATAGAAAATAAAAATTGTTTTAAATATACATACTCATATATATATATATATATATATATATATATATATATATATATATATATA
>DWAN01007093.1:0-10037 GCA_018230445.1 Heliconius hewitsoni | reverse complement strand
CACCAGTACCAGGATGATCCTATTCTAGGCCGGGATCACACGGCAAATCTCTTCTCGTATTTTATGTAAACCATTTATATAATATATAAAAAGTCATCGTGGCACAGTTAAAAATCAAAATAAATTTCAGAGAAAGTGTAACGTACAGTTTCACACGTGCCGCACATGCGCACGTCACAAAATGTGAGATGGACAACAAGTAATAAAGGTAAAAGAAGAAGGTAAATACTTTAATATTTAAAGGTAAATAGAAGCTTCAGAGCTCCACAGAGCTTCACTTAGAGTGCAGAGAGTGCAGATGAAAGGCAGCGGAGCTCGGATACACCGGAAACACTGTCACTAAATTACTTGATCGAGCTACATCCGGCGCGCGTCCGCTGCTCCGCTGTATGTACTTAAGACTCTCTAGATCGGTATATTGTATATTCGTAAGCATATGTAGGAATTGAATAGAATGAATATATACCGCCGTGGAATAGCGTCTGGTTATAAATTCGACGGTTGTGGGTTCAGTCTCTCTCGGGGGTTGAAATATTTTCATTTCTCAGCTCTGGTAACGAGACAATGTGGATATGTTCCTACTTTATGTACATCATACTCAATTATTGTCAAATTCCAACAATATCTCATACATGTGTACGCACACGAGGACATGCATTCAGATGAAACTTACAATTGGGAAACTCCGTTCTCCACCCACCGTCCAATTTTCAAGAATTTTGCTTAGTGAGTGCGGCGGAATTTAACTTGAATCGAAGAATTGATTAATTCTGCTCTTTCTCCTTCTCTAAGTGAGATCAGAACTCACAACCGTGCAACAAATATCAAACACGTGTATAACATCGTCCGCCCCAGTAAGAAAGTGGAAATGCCGATTTCTGGATGCATTACAGTATCTTTGGTATACCAGGACGATGTAGAGTACAACTAATAGTATTCGGACGGTAAAGTCCCACTTCGATAGAGTTATATTGAGATACGCGGTGAAACTGCTGAGCGGAAATGGTCATAATAATCATGGCGGCTTTGTACAGCTTTAGAGCAAACATTCTGTATTGTATGGCGCAATTAAACGCAGCCAAAGTAATTAACTATAAAGGCAATTACATGAAGCGTAGAAATAATTCATGTCGTGCTAATTTCAATTCTATGCGCCAGTTCGAATTGTGAGTAGGCACTAAGTGTTGCTAAGTTTGTATCCCGATCTGGGGGACGTTGGAATATTTCATATTTTATTTATTTATTTGCTTACTTTTTTTTATTGTATATTGTCTGAAAGGCCGAGAAACCTAGTGTTAAAACAATCCGCTCCCCACGCAACGCCCAGTTTTCGAGACATTGCGTGTTGATCGGCGGAATTCAACGCTGTTTTTTGCCTTGTAACCAGAATGAAGAAATTAAAATAATTAATTATTAAAAAATATATATAATGCCTGCAAGTGGAAATCGTATGAGCCGAGACGCCACGACAGTGTCGTATACTATTTGCACATTAGAACCGTAGGTTCTAGTAATACCAAATATCGGTAATCTTCATAGGACATACTATCTTTGAAATTAGTAGTAAATTGAACTATTCTCCTTTTTATTTTGCCTTTTTTCAAGATTGTTCCATAATATATTACGAAAAGCCTACTTTTTTTACTGATATAATATATAAATGAAAGAAAATTTAACACTCTATACAATATAACAGTGGGTATGTAGGCCAGTTAGAATGTATATATGTATGTATACAAGAACAATCAACAAGCTGGAAACAAAAGGAAACTAACAAACCAATCAACAGTTGCTTTGTAGTTTACATCGCGTCGGCGGTAGGTATTGATTCAGTACCGGCCTTTCACTGGTCTCCTCACGTCTTGCTCTAAATAGCTCAATCAAAGGCAAAAGGAAAATTTAATGTGAATCGTACTCTATCAGTATAAAATGATGTACCTATTTAAAAAAAAAAATATATTGGCTTAGTTTTTTTGGATTTCTTACACATTTTAAATGAAACTCTTAAACCAGATTAATAAATTTATTTTTATGCATCTTTGGAAACCAATTTCGATCACTTTGCAGTAGAAGTCACGTAGACGGAACAACGGCCAGCGCGGGTCCTTTCAGGCTTCGAGTCTATTTAGAATAAGGAGCCGTCGTGTTGGAGTATTTGTTACTTTAAACACGGCGCTTATGGGTCTGACTCCCACTCGGAACTCTTTGCTCTGGCGATAAGACAAAGGGCGGCGTTGTTTTCCCCCCTCAACACGCAACTTACAAACGCAACGGAAAGTAGTAAACTGAATGTTTTAACATTAAGTTTCCTCTTTCTACCTTACTATATGCACGATTCAGCGTAAGACAAATGACAGACAGACATTTTAATAATAAAGAAGTTTCGGAACCTTCGTTAATCAGATACTATCACAAGGATGTAATAGAATTCTTACTAATCGTTACTTAAGAAAATTCTTATACTTTACCGATATTAATATAGACCTCAATTAAATTAAATCAAAAAATCAGCTTCACAGCGTATTCCGCACACAACAGGCTAGACAGCTATTGTTAAGACACTCCGTTGCCCACTTTTCGCCGAATTCTGTAGGCACGCGCTATGCCACGATACCAGAGAGAAAAAAATAAACTGTAAATATAAATAAATATTTCATTTCCAAGTAGGGGTCGAAGCCACAACTAGTCGCGTTTACAGTTACACTTTGTGCCGCTGCCCCTGATATTATTTTATCAGATTTTTCAGGGTTCCGTACACCAAAAGTAAAAAAACAGAATCTTTATAGGATCACTTTGTTGTCCGTCTGTCCGTCTGTCAAGACCTTTTATTTCGATATCGCGTGGCGGTATCAAGTTTAAAATAATATCAAATATTCATGACTTTCCCTTCCAAGGGACGGATACTTTAAAGGAAGAAAGTTTTTCTGTGCTCCAGCACAGAAAAAATCAAGCTTTGAAGTCAGCGCAATCAAAAGATTTTCATTTGATTTTGCTATATTTTGTATGAAATTCACTGCGTAATCAAAACCTATAAAGAGAGTACTGATAACGAGAGAGAGAGAAGTGATAACTAATAGTACAAATAAAGGTAAGAAAATTCAAAAAGTGAAAAATTTGTAGGTATTTCATAGAAAAAACAAATTACAAATCTGTCTGTGTCTGTAGTTCATTCCATACAAAATAAGTGCATACTCCCGAAAACTTAAGATTGTCACTTTTATTCGCCGTGCAATCAAAACCCATAGGTTATTTCCCGTAAGTTTAAAATTATGAAATTAGTAATGAACCCTCCAAGAGTGACTTCACTTGTGCTAAGTGCGCGCGCGTTTTTATTTATTTTTTATGCGCCGTAAGAATCTCGAAAAAAAGTGACTATTCATCCTCACGCAAGGACTAACATGTAACAAATTGACTCAACAAACAAAGTGTAACAGTGCACATTGCAACGCAACGCAACGCCAATACCGGACGTCCAAGGGCTCAGCTACAAAGCGCTTTGTTAGGCAGTGTGAGCACACCCCCCATATTATACAAATAATAAATACGTTACAAATACCCATCTAAGAGGAGCAATGTGTGAAATAATACTTTAGAAATGTTAACAATAACATCAATATACTATGCAATTATGGACTCAATATATTGTTAGCAAGCTCGTGTAAAACAGGTAGAGATGTAAGCGGAATGTGTCAATCGGGGCACTCGCCAAACGTCTCTCCAGCTACGGACCTATCAGACTCTCTCGTTCACATCATTCGGGAAAATCTGCTGAATCGCACATTCCGACATAGATTAGAAAGGACACTGTTGTCCTCTAGACCCGACCGCGCCGGAATCCCGGAATAAAGACTTGTGTTATTTGATCAGTTATTAAAATTAATAATACATTAATAATTGTGTAAATTGTTCAAAACGCAGTTATTTTTTTTTCGAATTTATATTTTCGCTCTTCTGCTACTTAGTGGCTCTTCTGTTACTAAGATAAGTGTAAGGGAACACTAAAAGTGGACTTCTCGGAAGTCTCCTTTGGCAACGGGGAAAACGGGACGATCCATTCACCCCTTAAAGTTTACGAAAACGAAGATGCAAGCATCGACTAGTATTATATAAAAATGCCAATAGTATTATGTTATCAACCAATATATAAATTTTATAATATACAACGATCAATTTCAATATACTTTTTTTCTTAATTGAACTTTGAAAGCTCAAAAAGCTGTTTTGAACAACATTATATGGCGACGCTATTCTATACGTATTTTAGTATAGTTCTATACACCGTTATGTATTGTGAACATTTTTCAATAGTTGAGGCAGCCACAAAAGGAGCGGGAACTCGTTATAATGCAATGCGAAACCTAAAAGTTTATTTATTAAGCTTTACAGTTTAGCTTTTAATTATCGTCTAACTCAAAAAATCTTTGAAAGTTGATTTAAAATATAAATTGAATAATAACTTCTTGTTAATATTTATACATATTTAATATTAATACATTATTTACTTAATATTTACATTTACTTTTATATAGTTAATGAGTATTATAAAGTTATTGAGTTTATTTGGTTGAAAATTTCCTTTTTATGTTGAGTATTCTATTTATCGAGAAATACACTCATTTACTTTTCCTTCACATCAGTGTCGGAGTTATCTTTGGCATTTAGAATGCGTCATAGATAATCTAAATGAGCCCGCGTCGACGACGATGCCGTTAGGTAGGGCCGTTAGTAGGTATAAGTTGCACGGCTAACATTTTATTAGCTTCACGTTGTATCCCGCACATAGCAAGGTAAGACGCCACGCTTTGCCTCGTTCGCAGGTTGAGGAAATGAAAATATTCAATATTTCATTTCCTCCAGTTTGAACCGAACCCTGTCACGACGATCGCGCGCCTCCACGGCCTCAGTAATTTTATTATTGGTGGTATATATAATAAAAAAAGAATCAAGGTGGATCTCTCTATATATACGTTACGTAGTTAACGTACGTAACGTACATAAGAAATGACCTCGCTCTGTGTAGATAGAATATCATTATGTATTATATATATGTCTTTTCAGGTTGCAAGAATTTTGTGTGAGAGGTTCAGGTAGGAAGGTCCAGTTCAGTAGGAACTGGCTGAAACTTTGACACGAAGAATTTAGTTTTAAAACTGTTCACTTTGCAACTCTAACTGTACATTTCTAGTTTCAGTTTTATAGTCGCGTTCGGTAACGGATTTTTTTGTTATCTTCACACGTCTCTTGGGTCATCTAGCATTTTTATGATGTATAAGAATGTGGAACCCTATGTTGCACTTTAATTGACCATACCGGGGAACGAATAATATAAATATATTTGTTCTCTCGGGTGTTCTGGGTGTGACGTCATGACGCAATAGCTCTGGTAATAAAATGAAGCGCCACTTAAGACGCAATGTCTCGAAAATTGGGCGGACTGTGGGAAAGGAGGTAGCCGGTTAGCGTTAGCGCATCGCTCTGTCAACTAGAGCAGAGAAATGGAAATATATCAAATATAATCACTACCCCAAATAAAATCAAAATCAAATGGATCACATTTACTCTCAAACGCTGTCCCACTGTGTTGGTTTACGACGTCTTTCGTAATACGAGTATACCCTAAAGGAAAATACAAACTAATTACACATTTTAGTAAGTAAAAATATGAATTAGTATAACAATATGAGGAGTGTGGTACCGACGTCTGTTAAATTTGTTGTAGGCAAATTAATGTGAAAAATGAACGGCGGCAACAGGGACGGTCAGGCTGTGCGCGGACGATAATGTGAATGTAATTGTTCCCCTGAGCGGCAAACCAACCCACACTCGCCGAGCCCCAAGACACTACAACTGTGTCGTGGTGCAGCGGCACAGCGTCTGACTGAATTACTTACTACCGTAAATGAATAACTTATCTAGTTCTGGTAATAAAACAAACCGTTGCGTTTAGCATCGCCATTCAACACGGAAGCTCTCGAAAATTGTTCGGCTAAATTGTATTTGTTTGCAGGAAAATTAATCTAAAATTGAAAGGCATCGACATTACAGGTTGTCACCTGCACGGGCCGGGGCAGACACCGGCTGGCGCGGTGTAGGGGAAGCAGGCTATTTTTATTTATTTATGTCACCTATTTTAAGTGATGTTATAGTTCTGAAATATGAGTTACGTGTATATTGAAATCTTGTTTATAATAGATTTTTCTTAACTTAACATTTTATCCCTCATACATCAGAGAGACAGAGGGAATCTCAAAGTGATAGAACTTAACGCATCGCTTTGACAAACAGGAGCAAAGAAATGAGTGCGTTAGGATCGAGCCTACAACGATCGAGTATATAGTCAAACGTCGTCCACTGCGTCGCGACGGCCACAGTAATAAACAAAGGGTTACGAGAACAATACAAAGTTAAATATTATTTTCAGTTTCCATAATGAAGTGTCAGTTATCACATAATAGCAATGAAACACCGAGAGTGCGTCGAACGGCGGCGCTTACAGCCATTGTGAAGCTGGGCGTGCTAGGTGACAAGTTGACGTTTACAAATAATTTTATATTAATTGATAGTAGATAGTTATCGTGTTTTTAATTTTTTCAAACTTATTTTTACGTTTTTTCTTGAATTTGTCTTGTTGAAATAAAGTTAAACATGAAATTACTGGCCATTCATAATTAGAATTTAGAATTATTCTCTTTTTTTTCAACTTCCCGCAGAGTGGGCCTGGGAACCTGGTGTCATTCACATTAAGACTAATATTGAATTCTAGAGGCATTGCGGGTTGAGTAGCGGAACTCAACGCCGCATTTTATAATAACTATAACTTAATAAGGTTTTTGTTTCCAATTTTTATGCATCAACTATAGTAAGAATCAAATCCACGACCATTCATTCCATTTACAATAACACACTTCTAAATTACACCACGGTGGCAAAAACTTACTTACATTTTTTTTTAGAAAAAAATCATAAAGCAACGGTAACAACATAACAATTCTGTCACATTTTCATTTTCATCAAAGCTCGGTGGAATTTAACACCGAAAAAGATAATATGTCAATATATATTCGGGTTATCGCATTAAAATTAGCATAGCACTGTAACTGCGGCCGAGCGGCTTGCATTTCAACTTAAATTATTATAATGTCATGCGTGACACCCATCGTGAATCACACCTGCAATGGTAGATGTTACAACTAAATTATATACATTATATAATTTAGTTAATCATACTCAAATATTATTCTATTCTAACAATATTACATATTATTAATCAAATCGATAACCTTGTTTTTTGAAGTCGGTTAACCAACAAAAAGACACTACAACTGCTATAGAATTATCTCGGAACTATAAAGATTATGAGTCTAGCCTGGAACGGTTGACCAGTAATTTTTTGGAAAATTATTGTAAGGGTAATTTTTATTTAAGTTACTTAATATTTAGTTAACATAAAAAGTATATTCCGTACAGAAAAATTGCAATGTGAAAAATCTGCGTAAAATTCATGGTCTCTATCAATAACACAGCGCTCTGGTACATTAATAAATTTGATTGTGAATAACATATTGAAATTCCGTCAAAAATGTAGTGTACTCGTAGGTCGTTTACCGCCGCTGGATATGAATCCGCGTTTTTTGGATATCGTCCAAGCGCTCCAGCCAATTAGAAATAAAACCTATAAATACCGCGATGTCGAAAATTTCATATTTTCATATGGTTGATATTTTAAAGATAACTAATATATACAATAACTTAAATTTTATTTCATAGTTTCATTATGAGTAGTTTTTTTATATTTGCTCAATATTAACGTAAGTCACGCAATGATCCTTAAAACAGAGTTAGGTTTTGTAGACATAATTACAGATATTTTTCATGTATGTATAATATGAAAGCTACAAAAAAAATATAGTTACCCTAAACACTTAGAGGTGAAAAAGAAGGAGAGATTACATGATAAAGAAGTACAAGAACTACAGAGGCTGTCGTAGGCCTTCGTACTATGATTTTGTCTCTCCAGACTAGAAAAACACTAAGATTTAGACGAAACCGTCGTGGCATAGTGGCACAATGTTTGACCGTAAACGCTGCGCTTGTGGGGTCGATGCGCACTCGGTGGAATGAAATATTTTAGTTTCCTCACTCTAAGCTGCGCTACTGCTAAGAAAACAAGGCGCGGTTTTAACATTAAGTTCCCTCTGCCTACCCTGCTATATGCGGGATACAGCGTGAAGCTAACAAATCAATAACGCCAAGTTCCAAACTGAAAGAACATCGATATATTTTTAAAATGTCTATTTCACCCCTCGTTTTGAGCTCTATAATTTGTCGTTCTACCCTTTTGTGTTACATCGACAAAGTCTCAATCAAGGGTGTTTTATTTCAAAAGTATTCTAAACGAGCAAAACAATTTTCGCTAACAAAATCTTGTTTTACCTTTTCTTTATATTTTTGTTGTTAGTTTTAAGCGAAAATAACCAACATTTGTTAAATTGTTACAGTTTAAAGTGTTGATTGGCAGCTTTGTTTTCATTACAAGACCAAAAAAAGTTAGCGACCAACGTGGTGCAGCATTACAGCGATTGAATTCGTTTTCTCTCGTAAGAAGCCTGCTAACATGACGTCTAGTGCCGTCAATCAACACGCAATGTGTGAATGAATTTAAAATCTCGGTATTTTCCGTTTTCGTAGGAATTTTAGAAAATCCTTCCTTAGTACTCCTCTACATTCCAAGGAACGTGCATCCCAAATATCATTCTGTCACGTAGTTCCGGCTGTGTGTTGTCTGCTAAAAACACAGTACCGGAAGCATATATCATCTAATGCATATTAGATTATTTTGTTAATATTATTTAAGTGGGGAACTCTCTGCCTACCCTGCTGTGTGCGGGATACAGCGTGAAGCTGATTTGATTTTTGCTAATAATAAATCACAGTTAAAATTTATAGTACATAAGTGGTAAACGAAACTACTGCGCTATAATGATTATTAATTGAAATATATTTTCGTATCAATATAACAAATAACATACATTTAAAATCAATCTATCATTAATATTCTCGTTTCATCAGCATAATATAACTGCACTCGTATATCACGCTATCAGTAGATAATGGTTGTATTTAGGTCATCTAAACCACAGCTTCTAGTCTATTTGGCAGTGGACTATGTTTCGGACAGGCCATTGCCTAGTTACTATCTATATACTACACATACATACATACACACATACATACATGCACGAACAAAGGCTTTTATGTTCATTAACGTATATTTACTTTATCAAGTTGTGAAATGTGTAATTGGAAAACGTAAATGGATTGATCATTCTAGATTTCTATTTTCAACTTAGGTTAGCCTTTGTTGTTAGTACTCTATTACGCAAAGTAAATAACTCCGGAAAAATATGATAATTTTAGAATTTAATTATCATTACGACACTTACTTACGTTTTATCAATCTACTTTGATAAAGTATTATAATTTATCTGTCAAATATATGGTGAAAATCATATTAAAATTGAAAAATAATTAACTTTTAGCTGGAATTTTCACAACACATTTAAAAATATTTCATGAAATAGTTTGAAATTTCTCCCCAAGTGACTTTAGTCTTCTCCAGCCGCATATCACTGACGCCGCGGTAAATACAAGGACATAAACAATGGCACGTCGTACCAAACAAAGTGTATATGACACACAATATTTCTTACATTTTTCGTTTCATTTTAGTTTTAGAACGACTTACTTTTTAACTGCACGATATATTCTTTTTGGTAAAAGACTAGTCTTATAAGTTTCAGATTCAATCTTACGTTTTACTTTTAGCGTACTTAAAGTTCTGTTGCAAAAATAAGTTTTCTGGTAAATTTTTGATGAAATCTCACGAGATTATCATCGAAATTTTCCCCGCGATCAACCATCACGAGCGTGGACCGTGGGGCTTTGTATTTAGTTTGGGGCACGTAGGGTCAACTAGTGTTAATTAAATATTTTTAAACATTTTTAAAGTGTTAATCCACACTTAGGAAATATAAATA
>DWAN01007092.1:0-10037 GCA_018230445.1 Heliconius hewitsoni | reverse complement strand
TTCGATCCCCACTCGAGGAGATGAAATATTTACTTAAATTTATATTTCGATTTCTCGATCTAAGCGCGGCGTTGAGTTCTGCCACTCAACACGCAATGGCTCCAGAATTCCGCAGAAAATGCGGAACAGAGTGTCTTAACACCAGGTTCCCTCTGCCGACCCTGTTGTGTGCGGGATACAGCGTGAAGCTGACACGCAAAAAAAAGTTCTGAGACAACAAGATGGTACAATAATCGATGCGTACATAGTGCGAGCTAGTGCCATGCAGTTGTATATTTATTTGCAGATTGTATTCATTTTCAAATAATAATAATAATTTGAAGAATTGCTGTACTAAATTAATTTAAAGTACCTATTGACTTTTTGAGGCCGGTCGTGGCGCAGCGGTGGTAAAACCGACTGGTTGTGGCTGGAGGCTAAGCGCGGCGTTGAGTTCTGCCACTCAACACGCAATGCCTCCAGAATTCGGCAGAAAAGTGGGGAACGGAGTGTCTTAACACTAGGTTAGTAGGTAACAACCTCTGCCTACCCTGCTGTGTGCGGGATACAGCGTGAAGCTGATTTATTGACTTTTTTAATGTAATTTTTTATTTTTACTAATCTGGCCAGGATATACCCCAATTCTTACGCTCGAATGAGCGATGGATGTAAAGATAAAAAGAGGTAAGAGATAAGATTTTTTCTAATCTTCTTTATTCTATTTCGAAATATTATTTTTCTCTTTCTATCTCTGTTAAAGAACATTTTCAGAGGATTTACTTATTTAAGCATTTGAAAGTAAATTAAATGTATTGATTCATTTTTCTTTTCATTCATACTATCGTTAATGATATAACGTGTTTACAACCATCAATCAATCGACACAATGGATTACTATAAGTAAACAATAAACGATTTGTAAAAGCAAAGTATTATATCACCCGTGACAATAAAACTGTTCAAGGCTATTTTTTCGAACAGTTTTTATAGTCAGTACTCAGAAGAAACTGAAACGTCCATTACCATTATAGATAGGCCAGGCGTCAGCGGAACCTTACAACGCAAAAAGGGACCGAAAGACATTTATTCTGAGTTCTGACCCAAAAAAATTAATAATATGTACTAGTTTCTAGGCTAGTCTACGCTAGCTAGCAAAGGCTTAAGTGTGTGACTGTAAATACTACTGGTTGTGGGTTCGATTCCCAATCGTGGAAATGAGATATTGATTTAAATTTATGTTTTCATTTCTTCGCTCTAGTGTCGATGCAAAGCGCGGTGTTGAGTTCGCTCAACACGATACAGCTGATTTAATTGAGAAAATTTTAATTATTATTAGTCCATATCCAGTTTGACAACAACAACAATCCTGTACCTTATAATCTTACCTGAACCCCGATTCATTAATGCATCATTAAACTTCACATCATGTACAGACAATTATTATGCACGGTTAAATATCATCATGGTCCAGTCCAGGTGCACCAAGTGCATTGACATGAAAAGATTTAAAAATAAAACAGCAGCTAGTTACCTTGCTCGGTTGCAAAGACGGCCGAAACCGAAATCCTCGGGTTGGTTGCGAATGCAGCCGAACGGCAATCTTTACTCGCCCCCCGCCCCACGCGCTCCGTCCCTTCACCCCCCCGCGCCCTGTCGTAGTCTGCCAACTTCAGTACGGAGGTGTCCGCGGGCGAGGCGGCACGTGCGGTGCACGCCTCGCTTCATTGTATTGTTTTGGCTGTGTACACCATTGTTGTATTCCATCCAACTGCAATCGATAAGATATTTCAGTGAAACACTGCGGCCTGAGTTATTTGATACGATAGTATTACAACAATAAAGCTCTTATCTTTATGGATACTCTGCTTATTGATAAGTGAAACTCGATCGCATTATATAGGACGTTTTGTGTTTTGTTGTTGAACCGTAAATGTGCAGTGATCTCTGATAAAAAGAATAGCATGCAAATCAATAATCAAGTGGATGAAGTGGACCCAGCAGCGTAAAGCGAAGAGCTCTTCCCGTGCGGTGAATAACTCGGTTGCATATTGATTTGTCGGACAGGGATCTCTGGAAACTGTCGTCCTGTTGTGGTAGGTAAACAAAAGCCAGCGATTGTACACAAAAATGTATTATTTTGATGTAAATGTATTATTTTATACTGGTAACACTCGTTTTTAATAAATATTAAAGGTCTTTTTTATCTTAAAATATATCAACCAATTTGTTGGGACAGGTAATATGGTATCTCAAAATGGATGAGTTGCATCCATCAATCACAGTATCGGATTGATTGGTTTTTAATAAAAGTATATAAAAGAAATATACTAACTAATCTATTTATAGAGGTTCTATTCTAGAGGTTCTTAAGAGAATAGCAAAACTTGCTTGTGGATTGCTTGTGTTAAAAGCAAGTCGAGATGAGAAGAATGATTCGAGCCAATGCTTATATGATTATTATTATGGGTATAGTAATATAAATAATAATATTTATATGTACTTTCTTTACGCTTTCCTATTGTATATAAATAGAATAAAAAGCCAGAGAAATCTTGTTTTTAATTAGAGCTAAGATGAGAAACCGCAAGATTTCAAAAGAGAAGATCCAGAAATAGCATCATCCACTTCAAGCTGTTGGCCCCGTGTTTTCCCAACGACACTTTCCTCAATTTCTTTTCGGGGTCAATATAACGTGACCTCTTTTACCTAACCTTATATTAAACAAAATTACACTATAGAAAATTTACATAATTTCAATATGTCGGTTTTCATTCACATAAAATGAAGTTGCTAATGATGTAGTTGGGACCAGTTTTGATAAAAATACATGAGAAGATTAATTAAACAAGCCTAAGAATTGATATATTAAACTTCGTTATGAACCGATTTAATTAGAATAATTGATTTTTGTTAGTATATTTTTATCTTAAATAACATATTAAAGTGTGTTGTCTTAAATTTAAAAATAATTAACGCTTTTAGCCAATTTTTTGATTTTTTTAAAACCGAAATATACCTAGGCGCCATTTAATTTTTTGTGTTTTTTTAGTATTTCTCTAATTTTCCTAGGATAGAAAGCACTGCTTTTTATAAAATTATAATTCGATAGGTATTAAAACTAATAAAGGATCAGTGTGACTAAGTAATTAAGGTAAAAAAAACCATTATTACATACCCCTTAGATCATAACTAAGCGATTAAATTAGATAGAAAAATATAGATATACGTTAAAATTATTCATAATACAAACAAAGTATAAAAATCTGAAACATGCTGGAACTTATTTGTGCAAATTAAAAAGAAATCATATTATAAGTTTTAAAATGAAACGACTGGATTAATGGACTGTTTTCACGATCATAAAAAAGTAAAATTATAAATAAAACAATACATATTAAATTAAACATTTTCGCAGTACAGTAGCGTAGTAGCGTGTCTAATGAAAGATGATACCTAATTAGCAAATATCTTCTGAAGTGGAATTGCACCACGTGTTTTTGTTGTTGTCAAACGACGAATAGAATGGATAAGCCAATATTAGGGTCTCTTGTATTACGTATTATTTTATTTTCTATTGAAATCAATTATATCTATGCATTTTTTTTTCTTTTATTTTAACCATGCGAGTTAAATTTATTATGTACTGGATATGTATTTATGTATAGAAATAGATTTCTAGAATAGAAAGAAAATTTGAATCTCTGAGTAGGAATTTCATGTGCTACTATGTAATATTTTTTTTGATATAAATGCTTATTTTGAATGTTTTTTATTTATAGTTATGAGGCTGGTCGTAGCGCAGAGGCATAGTGTGACTGTAAAATCGACTGGTTGTGGATTCGATCCCTACTCGAGGAAGTGAAATATTTACTTACTTAAATTTATATTTTCATTTCTTCACTCGCGCTTCGCATCGAGTTAAACACTAAACACTAGGTTCCCTCTGCCTACTCTGCTGTGTACAGTGTGAAGCTGAAAAAAATTCTAGCATGGTCTTATGACCATGCTAGAAATTTTCTACAAATTTAAACAAAAATCTTCCTTATAAAATAAACATACTTTGCAAAAAATTTGAATAACTGTTATGTACTCGTACCATATCAATAACACAGACGACAGCTGTCCAAGTAAATATTTCATACAATGCTTTTATTCGTCGAGCTTTCAAAGCTTTATACACACAGAATAGCAAGCAAACATTTGCAAGTGAATCCTGAATATGAGAATAGCCAGATATACCACCTGGCCATTACAGATGCAAAGGAATAAATATATAATTTGTATAATATATATGTGTAATAGGTACAATATGTGTTTTAAAGATATATTTCTGTAGGTATCATAATTTTGTAGGTTAGGTTAGGTAATGTAGGTTTTATAGAAGAAGAATAAAAACAAAGATTATTGATGTGGAGATGCAATGCGTCAGTTCAGCTGACCAAATCCTCAATAAAGCGGCCTAAAACCAGAATGGCGGGTACTTATGAGAATGAAAAGGAACATGGTAGGTGATTTGGGCACGTCCTAGTATATAATTATGAAATTATGGAAAAAAAAGATTTATGAATGAAATGAAATTTATGAATAAAATATTGATGATACCGGAGAAAAGTCCCATAAAACTCATGAGCCTCTCCCCCATATATAAAGATGATGATGATGATGAAAATGGATGCGCTTGGCACTCTGCCTACCTTACTATTTAACACAATATCATTATCATTTTAATACAATATCACAATTTTCTTATATATCAAATGAACGTCCATACTAACACCTTTGTCTGCGAAAGAAAAGCGCAATTAAATGAGCATTTATTAAGCGCGCTACAATTATACGTCTTTGAAGCACATTATTAATTCAATCGCTACACTTTCATACAATCAGTCGTCAGAAAGTACAACACTATTGCATTGTCTTTATCGTCAATACTTTCTACAATGGCGGGAAACTAAAAATAAGTAAAGTCTCAATATCCTCTTCCGCATTTTTCGAAAGTTATCGATGGCTGACAATTATACTTTTTATATTATTACTTCATAATTGTTTGAGTATTTAATAAATTATTTAAATATTTAATGCCGACATTTATTTATTTTAAAAATGTTACGTTTAAATATAAATGGAGGAAAATTCGAAATAATATCTTTTGAAAACAACACTATTGTGTCATAGATTAAAATATAATACTTTTACTTAAAAAAGAAAGAAATTATATTTTGGTTTAACTTTTTACCTTGTACAGTTGCATAAATATAACCTTCGCTGTAGGAGAGAAAGCGTTTAAGATACTGGTTTATAACATACTAAATGTACCTTAATATTATTTGGTCTCTTACAAAAATAATATACCAAAGCAATACTTTCTAACTTTATACATATTGAATGTCATCGAGATACATACATTTTACATAATATTACATAATAGCGGCCCACGTGCGGCTTCGCCCGCTTCTTTTTTATTTAATATAATTTAAATGTATTTAAGGCAAATAATAGAGTATGGTTGGTTATCTTTGCTATGCTACACTTAATTAATCAAAATTTGAATCTTTTGAGATTTTATTTACTTTTGCTTGCAAAAATTGTCGTATGTAATAGAAAAATGTTTAGCTATTTCAAAACAAATGCGGATTTTGGATAAAATGTAGCGTATATTATGCTCCAAAACTTCTATCAGTCAAGGAAGGTCATATAGGTACAGCTACAGCTGTCGGAGCTGTCGTCTGCCGGACATTAGCCGGAACAAACAGAAGGACAGACAGACATACAATATTTATTAAACTGATTGTTTGTGTTGCAATATCCTATAACTAACTAGTACTTGAAAACAGTAACAGCTCTTTTGAAATCACAGACTTAAATTTTATTTACATGATCGATGAGTTTTGTATATCTAATACAAAACTCACTAAACTGAGTAACTGACAGATAATGTACATGCAAAACTACTTAGAAAGTTGAAATTTGGAAGGTAGGTAGGTTATGGTAGGGAGTGTAGGGGATTTCCCATTTAGCGTCTAAAAATACAACGACAACAAAACTGCGGGTGACTAATAGTATTCTTAATGTCAAAGTGATTTTACATATAGATTTAATAATAAAAAAAAATTTAAAATAAGAATTTATTGCTATCTCAAGAAATACCTTTAACGTTGATCATCACATTTGTTTACGATAACAGGAATAGTACTCCGCGGTTGGAAATTCCAAAGAGCCCTTATGATTCATCGGATACCTTTATTTCTTATCCCGAAATAATAAAAAAAAAGTAATAAAAGTCTTTAGAACGATAGCTCATTATTCCTTTTTATACAAATCTTTCTTTATATTTTTTAAACAGTGACGAATGAATTTTATGTTAAAATTTAAAAAAACACTTTTTTATGCTTTAACTTTATGATTTTGCTTTTTTACGTACTTATTAATATATTAAACGAGTAAAGTTATTTTGTACATCTTCTTTACAAGCTTATTATCTCGATTTACATTAATAAATAATTCCTTAGAAATTTGTATCACTGTATTTAGAATATACCTATACTGAATAGGATTCTTTCTTTTAACAATTTTATTTGATCAACTTCACACTGTATGCCGCATGTAGCAGGGTAGGCAGAACTTCGCATTGCAGAGTCGCGGAACTGAGCGCCGCGTTTTTGCCTCGATACCAAAGCGAAGAAATAAAAATATTCAATATTTAATTTCCTCGAGTGGGAGTCGAACCCACAACCTGTCGCATTTACAGTCACACGCTTGTGCCCCTGCGCTACAACTGGCCTCAACTTTACTTGATGAATAAATATTAACTTGCACTATTACAAAAATAGCTTTTCCGCAATATAAAAATCTGACATAACCGTTATTTATATCATCAAATAAAATGTACCACGTCCGATATATGCGACCTTCATCTATTTTTCGAGATGTTTATTATTAAATTGTTATTTAAACGAGATCTCTCTTTCCAACCAAGTTTTAAAAATAATTGACACTGTATATAAATAAAATATCTTTAAAATAATCCGTTGGAACGCAGTCTATTCTGGAATTGTCTAGTGTCTAATCGTTTGTTTTTTCGGTTTGGTTCGTTTTGTCTAAAATGCTTTGCCTACAAAAGTTTGTAGGTGTAAATTGTAATCGACAATTATTTTATGTGATTTATTGCGTTCATTAAAAAAAATATAGTCGAATTGATAACCTCCTTCTTTTGGAAGTCGGTTACAAAAGATTTTGTTCCTTCTGATTGAATAAACTGCTTAATTAGATTATATAGACCAATTCAATTTAAATTTATCTAAATTTTAGATGCAAATAAACTTTTTCTTTGTCAAAGAAATCATTGAATTCACAATATATTCATTTTCATTCAATCATGAACTCCTAATAGTATAACGGAGATGTCCATACACGGGTAAGAAATCCATCATTATAAACCGCTATTTCTAATAGCTTAAATAAAAAACGTTTACTTTTAGACTTCCAAACTATTTCAAAACGGTATCTTTATATTTTATTTATATTAAAAGTGAACAACACTAGAAGCCATTTTAAGTATCCCCGTTCGGGCGAGATAAAGCGCGGCGTTGATTTCCGCCACTCCACACGCAATGTCTCGAATTTGAACGGTAATCTAAAGCGAAGTCCAATCACAAAGTGTCCTCGACTCTTATATCCTTTTTCTTACCTTTTTGTCTGTGGAAAAAAAACGTGCAGCTAAAAAAATTTAAAACAAAAAAATCATGTTTAACTTGATAAAGAAAAATTGCTATGATCAATTTAGTATAATTAGAAATAAGGTCTGACTTCATCCATAAACGGTTGCGGGACAAGTGATATGATAATTGGACCGTTTTCCTACGCACTTGTAGCCCACGCTTCGCTCTGACAAAACATACTCTGCTTCTGTAGGAATATTATGAGGATTTTGGAGCCCATAAAATGAAAACGGTTTTAGTATTTAACATAATTAAACTATGGTAATTATGTACAAAGGGCCATTCAAGTATTACGTAAGCAGTTTTTTAGCAATTATTGACCCACCCCTCCCCTATGTCATCAAAAATAAGCAATCCTCTTAAAAATATTTCATTGAACACGTCAAAAATAAGCAAACGCAAGACCTACAATAACGCGTGCTTACGTAATACTTGAACGGCCCCAAAGAGAAAACTACTAATATGTTAATCTAAATTAAAAGTTAATGTCAATTATATGTAAGTTTGATTAAGGTAATTCTCACTGATAATAATAGAAGTTATTTTAAAGTAAGCGCCAGAAATGTTACCAACAAGAATTTGCACCGAAAAATAAACAAAAATAACGTTTAAACGAACATATCTGTTCAAAGGTAGGTAAAAAGGTAGTAGACCCCCTAAGAGTAAATAAATTTGTTAAGAAAACGACATCCATTCAATAAGCAATGCTCCAGAATTGGTTCTCTGCCTATTCCGCTGTGTCCTACATACAATGTAAAGCTAAAAAAAAATCAAAAATACCTCAAAAAAAAAAAGTTACCTAATCACACTAAATAATATCTTTATTATTACCACAGGTGGCAAATGCACCTACGTCAGACTTTTCAATTCGCCGATTAATTTAACGTTTATATAACAAATCCTTATATTATTCAAAAAAATATTTTTACGTCTTAAAAATTTACAAATCCCTCACACCTTGTTACTAAAGTTATTTAGTAGAGTAAGTTAATTAACTATTATACATTTTGTCTAACATATGTGATCGTTGAGCTACTTTGAATGTTATCATCAAGTACTTCTTATCTTATCACGTTAGACGTCATTTAAATGCGCAGCCGCATCACATTGCACAATATTGTGCGCTAACACTTAATAAAAATTTTATATATAGATTGAAACTATTATATAAGTACATACAGTTCTATATATGTTATTGTCAAAAAAAAATTGTGAAAAATATATGTATCATTAGCAATACCTGTGCCAGCAGCAATTAACAAAATAATGTTTCCAATTTCAACTATGATTATTTAATTATTTCAAATTACGTTGTTTATAATAAAAAATAAAAACCCGATGGCTTAAAAATTTAAGTGAAAAAAGAAAATAAGCTAAACTGAAAACAAGAAGGACTTACTTGTAATGGCAAAAATTGTTTAGGTATCAAATGGTCATTCTTTGTAAGTAAATAAGATAGTATTGATCGTCCTCGCCTACAGCATATATGCAGACATACATTAGAAAGACATTAACAATAACATTAACAAGTAAAAACACATTTTTATTTATTTTTTGATTATGAAGCAATTCAATAAAACTTTGATACATATACTTACTATTTCTATTGTGAATTACAAAGTTAGAACCCGAAATTGAACAGTGGTGCTAGTGGTTAACCAATAAACAAATTTAAAAAGAAAGTTAATTCAGTTCGACACAGTTATCAAGCAACTGTAAATTTACCGCCGCAATACAATGAAGTTAACAGTATTAACATCATTGGTCACGTATCAGAAACGACGACGGCGAGTATTGAAAAATTATATAATTTTTTTTTTGTGAGGACAAAAAATGCAATAAAGCAATTCGCAAAAAGTAAAGTGTAATGAGGTAATATTAGATACTTAATGCTTTGTAAAATTTATTTCACACAATTTATTTTTTTATTCTTTTAATGAATAGGTGAATCAAATAATATTTAAAAGTTCTAAGCCAAGTCAAGGCATGTTGTGTATGTGCGTGTGTGGTTTGATTTTAAGTAAAAGTTTCATAAATGTGTACTAATAAACAAATCATATTCTTTTTTGTAAAATTGAAATTGGATTAACATTGGGACCGGACTCCTAGTAAAATTTCACAAAATTCTAAACTATGTAGATATATGATACTATGCTTACTATGTAGTTGACTTTTTGAATTTTTTTTTATAATAGAACATTTAAATGTTCATGATCATAAATTTAGTATACTGTTAGAAATCGGAAGCGGTTATGGTTTTTAAAATACACGTAATTTAAAATACAAATAAATACACACATCGTCTATATGTTTTTAAACTATTTGGAAAGGGATACCACG
>DWAN01007091.1:0-10038 GCA_018230445.1 Heliconius hewitsoni | reverse complement strand
GCTGGCGACGTGACTCTACCACACGTACTTTAGTCGCCTCTTACGACACCACCAGGTTTTTACCGCTATTTGATAATTGTGGTTAAACCGAAGAAATAGTTTACAGCTTAAAGCGTATAGGGCATATATTCAAAATAATACAATTTTACAATAAAACAATGCAATTTGCCTTTTTTTCTTGTCTTTATTTTCTGACTTTACACGTAACACCTATTAATATGTAATAAGGTAACGGACGTAAAGCATTATCATCTTCCATTTTTTTCCATAAAAATTTTATTCTAAACATTTTTTTTTAAAATATTACATCAATAATGAAGTTAGATTTTATTGTTTAATAATTGCAACATTATAGTTACAACTTAATAACTAATAGACACTACAGAATCGAAATACATTAATATAACTTGAAATATACAATATTTTAAAGAAAAAAAATAAAGATCATGGAATTTTAGAACTTTTAAAAGCAATGAATAGTCAAAATATTTGTAGAGTATATAACTAGCTATTTCTTCAATAATAAACATAATATACTTAATTATTTAGCCAAGTAATAGGAAAATATAAAATTTGTTGGTCAATCTCTAGAAAACTCGACTCATGTAAACTTATGCTGAAGCCTTGGAGATTTCTGTTTTTACGATAAACGTAGTTTTTTTAAAGTAATAAAGTCCCGATATTAGCTTATTATTGTAAGAGAAGGAAGTTATAATATTTATGAGCTTCGAAGGTATGCTCGGAGGTAGGTAAACCTTTTTTCAGTTTTAATATCTAACAGTCTGCTATAAATGTATATAGGTAGCTGCGTTTTTAATAAATGATTTATAAAAGTGGTTTTGATAAAACAATATAGTTTCTATAAAATATGCTTAAGATATACGTATAGAAAGATCTTTAATACTTTTAACAGTCTCTTTATCTCAATTCAAAGACCATTGCTTGTAAGATAGACACGGCCAACGTGGTGGTGGCTTAACTTCTGAAATAGAGAATGAAAAGTTTAAATAAATTCTATGTTGCAGATCTCAATTAAGACTCAACAAAAATTGGTTAGAACGATATACATACAGCAATTTTTGAGATATAATAGATTTTACCTAAACATTTTCAGAAACTGCTAACATAGCTTTGCAAGACAGTTATTTTTTGTGGGCAAAAAAATAATTCTGTTTAAGATGCCTTCGTTTTTATATTGTTATAGGATTCACGTCATAGATAATTTAATTTTCGTAGATATATATATTTCTTTTAATTGGGATAAAATAATATAATGACAGTAATTAACATAACGTTTTGTCAAGAATGTATAAAATACATACACTTCTTTATTTAATACATATACATATTATATCTCTTATTAATAATGAATGTGAATGTTCAAACAAAAACAAATGCGACTCGCACTTGGCCTCTTTTATTTACTATATAGAGATAGTAAATTTATGTATGATTTTTTTTGGTAGAATTAAGAATATTATTAACATTTCTACTTTCCAAACAAAACAGGCAAACCGTCAAATATTTGATGAATGATAGAACAAATTCTAACAATCGAAAGTTTATAGAATTTTAGGGATTACAGAAAAGCGACCTTTGGCATTCAAGGAGGGACCTAAAGAGAATCGGGGAAACAAAGGTAACTTCGCCGTCCTCAGTCACCGCTCCTCTTGAATAATTGAAGACTTCCTCTACTTACGGGCTTATGTTTGTTCAAAAGTGCTCTTAGAGATTATTTTGCTTTACTGCCGTTCGTTATGTTCGTATAAAGACTTATTAACAAAATATTTTTAATTTTTTTTTCTCGAAACGGTTTGTTTAGCTTATATGAGAAAGACCGATAAAAGCTCTTTTAATAGTTTTCTTTTTTACAAAGCAATAGCATCTTGTATACATCTTGTATGCATATTAAAGAACTTGCATGAATGGACATGTGTATATGCTAAAAAATATTTAACTAGACGAACGATCGTGGTGGATTCGATTCTGAGCATGATGCGAGAAATTTGGAAATGTAAACAAAAAAAAGGTAACATATTTAATAAAAGGTAAAATAGTAAAATTAATTGTATTTTTAAGAAACATTATATTTATTTTGATAAGTAAATAACTTAGCTAAACGTGTAAATCAAATCTGACTATACATATCTAACCACAGGGTGCCTTTACAGGGTGGTTTATTTCAATTTATAACAGTATTTTATTTTACCATACGAAATGATAAGCAAAAACACAAACCATGTTTTGCATATTCACACTTCAGAAAATTATAATAGCAAATACATACTACGACCGCTTATTTGCTCAATATATGAAAACGTCTGTGAAATCGATAACATTATGAAATAAAAAAAACCGTTACAAAATCCAAATCTTGTGGTGTACGAGTGTTATATTTACTTTGAAACATTTAAGGAAATGATTAAGAGGCTTGTTGGGTAGCCGAATACTGACGCTTTGCGAATCTTGTTACGGTTTGACGTCGTTGGTGGATATAATTGATAAAATGCGAAATATGACTAGAATATCAGACATTTTTTTTAATCAATATATCTCTTTATTTATTATATATTATATATGAGGTCGTGGTGTGACTGTAAAACCGACTGGTTGTGGGTTCGATCCCTACTCGAAGAGATGAAATATTGACTTAAATTTATATTTTCATTTCTTCGCTCTGGTGTACAAAAGTGCGGCGTTGAGTTCTGTCACTCAACACGCAGTGTCTCTAGGATTCGGCATACAGTGGGGTACGAAGTGTCTTAATACTAGGTTCCCTCAGCCTACCCTGCTGTGTGCGGGATACAGTGTGAAGCTAAGTATTTATTATATTGAATTCCGTCTAATAAAACATGCCATAGTATGTAGAAAATATATAAAAAATCTGTATTTTACCAATTTTAAAATATTTATTCATCTTTCTTTTATTTAAACATTAATTACATAATGAGGCTAGTCGTGGCTCAGGAGTACAAATGTGTGACTGCAAACACGACTAATTGTGGATTCGATTCCAACTAGAGGAAATGAAATGTTTATTTAAATTTATATTTCCATTTCTTCGCTCTGGTATAGAGGCAAAGCGCGGCGTTGAGTTCTGCCACTCAACACGCAATGCCTCCAGAATCCGGCAGGAAGTGGGGAACGGAGTGTCTTCACACTAGGTTCTCTCTGCCTATTCTGCTGAGTTCGGGAAGCGTGTAGCTGATTAAATTCTTTTAATATGGATTATAATACAAAATGTATGCTTCCAATATATCAAGGTAAAATTTATCGAGTCTCTTGAAACTAAAAGGCTTTTACGGCCTAGTTCTAGATCGTTCGTCTCATATAACATAGTAGCCATTTATTTAGCTGTGCAAACGTTCTACAAAGAAATATTGCCTCGGTTCACGTAACGTGTCTGTGGATATCTTACTCTGAGGTAGGATAAATTGAAAATGGTTTGCAATCAAACTTATAATAGCTTAAAGTCTTATGAAATACCAGTAGATAATTTGACAACAAAAATTTCTAACCAAAATTCACTTAGCCGTCCTTACAATTGTAGTGTGTAGTTTCAATTGTAAAAACAGAAAATTATTATTAAAAAAATAAATATTACTGTTTTAAATTTCTCTCTTTTATTTCACTATACAAATTTTATATATACATACGTACATATGACAAGTTTTGCAATTGTGAGAAGGGTTAGCTAGCCAAAAAAGATTATAGAGGTTTACACAAATACCCTTGCAGAGAAACGATTCATTCAATTAATATCCGAGCTCTACCATTATGTTTTAAAGTACCTAAACAGGTATCATGCGGTATATAAATTGGTCTTTACGTTCAATATTTAATTGACATACCCGCTCTACAAAATTCTATTCAATTATAAATGTAAATATGTATAATACTTCCTTTTATGACAAATATATTCCTAGTGTTAAAACTATTCATATAGAGATTATATAATATGCACAGAAAAAAAATTACCAATATACTGTATGATTTTAAGTAATATATTTTATGATTTTAGTTGTCGTAAATTTATCACATCAAAAAGGAAGCAAAGAAGAAAAATCCATTTTAAAGTTATGCTGGCTGACGACAGTGTTGAGATTAAAGGACCGAGGGAGCGTCTCGAGGATTGTGTTTCTATTGCCACTGGGTAAATGAATTATTTTTATTTCCTAGCTCAGGGAAAATAACATAGCGCAGCGTTGAATTCAACATACTGTCTCGAAAATTGAATGATGTGTGAAGAGCTGTATGTCTCAACACCAAGTTCCCCTTGCCTATCCTGCTACTACTGCGGGATACAGTGTGAAGCTAAAGAAAAAATAATACATTGCGATTTAAGTCATGCAAATTTTAAGCACAAACTTTTCCAAAATTTCGTCTTACATAGTAAAACTAGCTGGTTGAACTAGCTGGGATTACATTAAAAGAAACGAATTATTAATTTTGGAGTTTTTTTATTCAATTCAATCAGTAATAAATAAGGCATTGTCGCAAAAAGAAAACATTGTTGAAGTAAGTTATTTTAGGAAGCCGTATGAGAGGGATTTGTGATGTCAGTGATGAGCGAACAAAGCGAGTTAACCGCTCAAACTAATCACAATCTTTCGTCGCCGTACAAAGTCTAAAGCCGCGCCTCTTAGATAAGATGAGAAAAGAAAATACTGCGGTTATAATCCGTACGCCTATTAAAAGAACAATTACTCCGCAATGTATTGTACAAGACATATCTTTATATTTAAATAGTCTATACTTAAAAGATTTTTTTACTAATTAAAATGGCCTTTTCGCTTTTGTGTTTCTGTATAATAGGGAGATACTAGTCTGATTTTTAAAAGCTCTGTTAAACCTCTCAGAGTTATAAGAAAAATTGTATAATACAAAAATCTTTTGTGTTTAATATAATAAATAGGATGAAAAATATTAAGGGTACGTAAGTTTTGTTTTTGAACTTCTATTAATATTTTCAATAACACATACTTGTCCCCAAATGTTGTTCCAAAACTAAATGTAACCACTGCGGAGAAAAGGAACAACTAGTCCTTTTTATTCACCAGAATGACTGTCATGTCTTTTCTGTCAATAAATAATTGTTTAAAATAAGTATTTAATAATTAATTATTTTGTTTATATATTTTTAGCAAATGAATCTGGCATATTAAGTTTATTTCATTAAGGTAAGTTTAAAATTTCTACATTTTTCAAATTAAAAATATTTTTTTTTATGTGCAATAACTGGATTTGTTTTTTTTAATTTATCGGAACACAAGCCATTGTTTTTGAGGACTATAATTTAGGCAGGTTTTCCCATATTTTAAAATTTATAGTTAATTTCAAAATCAATAGACATCCATAAAATGGCAGAGGGAACTAGTGTTAAGACACTCCGTTCCCCACTCTCCGCAGAGTTCTGGAGGCATAAATTTAAGTAAATATTTCATCTCCTCGTGTGGGGATCGAACCCACAACCAGTCGGTTTTACAGTCACACTTCGTGCCGCTGCGTCACTTTTACACGAAAAAGGCAACTTTAACATAGTGTTAAAGCTGCCTTTTTCGTGTAAAATTTTGAAATAAAAACAAAGATCACTGAATAATTATGATCGAAACCTGCCTTTTTCGACATAAGGGATCTAATGAACTTTTCTTTGTGTTTTCATTGACATACGTTCTACTATTATAGTAGATTTATATACAAAAGGTATGGCTAATAACGTTAACTAACATGCCTAAATCTACGTTTCGGATGCTGTCTTAGAAAATCATATGTACTTGTGCTGCAGGAAATTATCAAGATTATATTATATTAATATAAGATATATATTTATATATAAGAAGATCTTATATCGATTTTGCTTATATCGACGATACATTCCATACAATTATATATTTTTTATTTGTTTTATTTACTCTACAATCGGTACTAGTTAGTAAACAGTTCCAGGAATATTACAAGCAAGTGAATAGAATAAATAAAATGATGAGCGTCAATTTAATAAGTATCGACATGAATGGTTAGCCCCATGACATCAATTGTTTCACACTGCTAACTCAAATTTAAATACACAAATAGCAGCCAGGCTACGTGGGTTTCACTTATTTTTTTTATTTTTCTCTATTTGTCACAATGCGTTTTTTTAATAAAATCGCATATATATTTCTATATTGGATCGCTCTATAGAGGTTTGGTTGTGAGCCATGATAATCATTTCACGTAACCATTCATTTTAAATCCTGACTTTTTAACATTTTATTTTTGCTTTTACCAGAGAAGCATTCAATGCTTGGTAGTTTTGTTTAGCTTAGAAGTTTTTTAGTAATTTAATTCTTTTCTCTTCTTTATATGATTTTAGTTCCTTTATTAATTCGAATTATTTTATCAATTAAAACCAAATCATCTCATACAATCGTTGTTATAAACATTCGAATATCCTAAACGGCTCGTACTCGCATACGAAGCAAAAGCAACACTATCATTTTACGCTGCAAATACCCGACAGTCGCCCTATCGTAGTCACTGAGCTGGCATAATACACGGGTGTAAAATGTAGACGACGACAGCACGGTCGACAGGGCGGGTGCGCCATACGCGTTGAGTCAACATTTGCAGAGATTGTGGGTCTTAATTGCGCGCCCGCCGTCTCGTGGAACTTGTCATCACTTTTATGTAAACTGTTTGCTAGAATCTGTATGTGAGCCCCAACTGAACTTTTAGTTTTCTTTTTTTTCTTTATGTGAATCCGTTGTGGTGCACGGGTGCAAGGGTGTGTCGGTAATGCGACGTTTGTCCGTTCGATCTCCACTCGGGGAAATGAATTTTGATTTATTAATATTGTCATTTCTTCGCTCTGGCATCAAGGCAAAAGCCCGGCGTTAAAGTCTGCCACTCAACAACTTTTTTAATGTATTATTTTTTGTTTCCTTGTATACTTGTTTAGTTTATACACCGATTATATATAAAATAATGTATGTATATTATTTTTAACAATGTTTTAACTGTACACAAATGGATTCATTTCATATAATAAATAACATTATTGATTATTAATATGAAAGACATTCCTATTATCATTTTTATTTTTTCAAAATATTAAGTATATTATCACGCTCCTATCTCACCGTTTATGAAATTTATTCAACTTAAAATAATAAATAGGTACGTAAATAAAAACCAAATTTCTCCGAAAATGTAATATAATATGTCAATTGACACTGTTATGAGCACAAATTTTATTATAAAATAGGAGCACCGGGTTCCGCAAGCAAATGTCAAAGGTTACGGTATGTTTCTACTCTGTAGAGGAAAATTTGAAGGAAAGCTAAAACATAAATAAATAAACGTACAATGTAGTAAGATATGAAATTCAATTATTTTATAGATTGTCTAGTTGAACTTATAGAAAATATGACTTTTACATTATAAAATTTACATTTACAGTAAGTAGGTATGTAAATATAAACACGTCGCATAGATATATTGAAATATAATCACAATACAAACACATTCGCCTCTGGAAACATGATTATAATCTCCATTAACAAGATATATAAGGCACTGGTCTCTTTAACAGTTCACAAGAATGTATAAATGTGTGTGTCTTTATTTAGATTATGCGTACGTAATACGTGATCCTGTCAGCAGCTATATAAATATAAGCAATCGGCATTACCAGGGCCGGGTTTTGGTATGTGGGGAACGAGTGTGTGGCGCCCCCACACCAATGCAAAATATTTATTTACCACATATAAAAGATATAAAACAAAACTATTTCAAGGTTTCTATACAATTTATTAAATAAATTAGTATGATGAATGGAGATCGATGATGAAAGGGTTGTGGCCCATGAACCTAGGGGGGAAGGGATGCAAAAATACCAATGTGTTGCGTTGGAAGAGCTCGGGAATTTGTGTGGAACCTGAGAAACAACACCTGTGTTATACACGTTGTGCCTTGGCGCGGAGATTGTGTTGTCGGCCCCGAGAATGGTGGAGTTGTATTGCCCGTGGTGGGAAAAAATCTGATAGCAATGCCGTAATCAAGTGGAGTAGTTTTGAAGACACTAAAATTGTCCGGATAAAGTGACGGTTTTCTTTCTGCGTCTTCCCGTGGTAGGTCCGTGGAAGCATCTGAAAGAGGTAAATCTGTGACGGACAATATGATGTTCGTAGACTCGCGGTCGGAAGACAGAAAGAGACCCAAAAAATAAATATTTTTTTAAAAGTAAAATCCAGTATCAGCTCAAGGTTGTCAGAAATGGTAGGGCCATTGGCAGCGCCTTTGGAATCTGACTTACGGAGTCAAGTCATCAATACAGCCGTGGGTACCTCGGGTCAAAGGACGGTGTCTGAGGAAGTAGGACATCTACGCAAGATTAACGCTCGATAGCCGAGGGAGCGGACCGAGCGCCGTAGAAAAATGAATTTCCTACGAGCTTCAGAATGACAGCGCAGCAGAAAGAGATGGGCGCTGAAGTCAACATGTACAACGGAGAGTGCTTCTTGCGCGTTTACTTTCATAGTTACCTTATCATATACGTTTTAAATACATTTCTGTAAAAAATAATTTACGAGGAGCTTGAAAACAATGTTAATATTAAAGTTCTAAATTTGTAGAAAATTGATATCCCGCCGCGATAACGAGCACGACGAGGCGTCTAAACGACTTTTGAACTGTGAGCGTGATGAACTTTGAGAGAATTCATTTGGAAGTAGTATATCTACTACGAGGCTGTTGATTATTTTTTCTTTCAATCAATTTTATCGAGTATAAGCCTCTATATTTCTCCTCAATTGTTTTAACATCCGGCTATGATAAATAAGCTATGTATTCATTTTGTGACAAAATTTCTTATTATTAAACTTGAAAATCTTATGGATAGAGACTAAAGAATTCAAATTATTTTATATGTAAATAATTAAAGTGATGTGAAAGGGGTATACGTGTGACTGTAAACGCGATGGGTTGTTGATTCGATTCCTACTCGAATAACGAAATATGAAATATTTAACATTTTTATTTCTTCGATTTGGTGTCAAGGCAAAGCGTGGCATTGAGTTCCGCCACTCGATGCCTCCAAGATTCGAGGGAAAATTGGGCGCGGAGTTTCTAACCTGATACATGCGAGATGCAGACAACGTGATGTTGCAAAACAAAATGATATCGTGTAAATAACCACATGCAATTGAAAATCCACGATTATTTTGAAAAAACAACTGAAAACTTATAGTTTCATTTATAAAAAAAAAACCGGTGAAATAAATCTACTTGCTTCTTATGAATAAAATCGCTAAATCTTCTCTACTTATTCAGTGTAGCAGACTTTTTTTGGAACTAATGAAATTGAATATTATTACAGTACAATATATTTTACTATATCTATAGCAGTCGCGGTTAAAGCAATTCGGTGTCGTTAATTATTACTATTATTTAAGGCTAACTAATAAATGCACCGTAATGAAATACTTCTGAGGTATGTATTTTTATATTAAAAAATCTGTTATTTATTAATTATTCGTTCCAGAGATCTTAGCGTTTAAAAAACGAACTCTTCCGCGAATTATACTGGTATAGATTATCACATTCATATTGTTATATTTTAATTTAGAATTATTATCGTTATATCTGTTACGTACATTTGTACCTATAGCAACCGATATGCGCCGTGTGGTTGACCTGACGCTCCATAGATATTATAATTATTATATTTTTAAAATTAATATATTTTAAATTGATCTAACCAATAAAATGAAGAAGATTTTTGCTACCAGAAATCAACTTTTCTGTTTTAGATTATTGAAAAGTTTTAAAATTATTTTTATACATCAAGCATAATCCAAAACTAAAAAATACAGGTAAACATTTTTATTTAAATTATTTTGAGATATTATTTCCTCATATGGTATTTACAGAACCGTTTTACATTTTCTTTGCTGTTTTGTAAAAAATATTTGCAATTATCGAAAGGATACAAGCAAATTGGCAAGCAAAAGGGAATAATATATATATATATATATATATATATATATATATATATAT
>DWAN01007090.1:0-10038 GCA_018230445.1 Heliconius hewitsoni | reverse complement strand
TATATATATATATATATATATATATATATATATATATATATATATATATAGATTGTACGAATCGTTAAAATCATACAACCTCCTATTTTACTGCAAAAACCTTTCATAGACAGAGTATTAATAAAACTAAATAAATATAATATACAATTAATATTAACAGAACACAAGTGGAGAATGGAGTGACATGTGTTATGTAAATTCTCTTTCCACTTACATTCGGACATTTAAGAACCGAAAAAGTCAGACATACATAATATATTAACTGATAAAACTTTTTCATTGCATACCTATTTCATAGCAGGGGGGACAGAGGTTCCCTACTTTTCTTTATTGGCGGAACTCAACGCAGAGCTTTCCCTCGTTACTAGAGCGAGGAAATTAAAATATTACATATTTCATTCCCACAAGTGGGAATCGAACTCACAACTGTTGCGTTTTCTCTCACGCTGTATCCCGCACACAGAAGGGTAGGCAGAGGGAACCTTGTGTTAAGACACTCCGTTCCCCACTTTTCGCCGAATTCTAGATTCATTGCATGTTGAGTGGCGGAACTTACCGCCGCGCTTTGCCTCGACACTAGAGCGAAGTAACGGAAATATACATTAAATATTGAGAAATGAACCCACAACCAGCCATGTCACACATGTCACACCACAGTTAAATTTTGTGCCCCTGCGCCACGACTGGCTTCATATCCACAAAACATATATATTTAAGGGAATCAAAAATGTAACATTTTAATAATCGCAAAATACTCTATACTATGAAAAGTACTACCAAATATATAAAAATCAATCAAATAATATTTATAATATTTACAAATTAAATTATTTATGCACCATTTCTTAATAACGTTTTAGCAAAAGGGTTGCCAGTACAAAAAGATAAAAAAAAACGAATTAAGTTTTTCTTCATTAGGAGAAAACATTCTCCCCTAAGTGTTAATTAAACTTTTGATTCATTTTTTTAGGATTAACTTTTTTATTTTTAAATAAAAGAAGGTAACCTTAAAGTACTGGACTAAATAAATATAATACTACATTCTTCTTGTTTTCAGCACAAAAATAATTAAAATAAAATAAAATACAGTCAAATTGATAACCTCCTTTTCTTACAGAAGTTGGTTAAAAAGTAAATTAAGACACTTTTTACATATTTTTTAAGGTGCCACAAAAAAATACTTCAACTAGATTTTTTTATTTTCATTCTGTCATAAACATATTAATTAAAAGAGTTTCTATATTAGTACTGACAACCCAGTTCGAGCTCAATGCCACCAATTAACTAAAGAAGCTTATTCCATATTAATATTACAAATCTATTAATATAATTAAAAGTATCATCAACAATATCTGTAAATAAAATGTTTTAAAATGCAAAATTTTAACTTTTCAATAAATGTCTATAGACTGTAAATGCAATGGTTGTGGGTTCATTCCCTAAATAAGATTATTTCTAACTTCTTGCCCTTGTAGCACAAAGCGCGGCGTTTAATTACGCATAATACATAAAAGAAGTTAATAACATTTCATACACAGATATTGTCAAGACACAAATTTTCATTATTATGCTTTAGCCCACCGCCAGCGGTAAGATCATCAGTCTGTACATAGAAAGCTTAAATAACAATTTTAAGTCACAATTATTCCCAACTTGCCATGTTTCATTTGCAAGACTCGAACCTGCACATAGCAAGAGGCATTTACTAAGACTTAATGGTTTTTTTTAATGTCAATCATGATTATAACTCATTTAATGTGAGTTTATATACATAGTCCTTTTTTATTTGATAGTTGTTATATCCTCATTTTCATTATTTGGCGGTTCTTTGGCCAAGTTTGACATATTATGTCAACTTTTTAAGTCATTCACATTTAATCTGTCAAAGTTTTTTTTAACCAATGTAACCATAAAATGTAATTAAAATGAAAGTAATTTTTCCATTATTAAGAACTTTCTATTTAATCTATATGTCATGTATCTATAATAAATTGAGCAAAAAGTATTAAAAAGAAAATTATCTATAATATATTTTTTTATTTAAAAATTATAAAATGTTGTTTCATAATTATTTATATTATGCTTATGTTTCTTTTTATCTGTAAGTTTGCAAAGGCACTCAAAATTTTTTATTCTATCTTTCACAATATTATTAACAATTTCGAAGTCCGAAACTTTGCTATAATTAAAATAAAAATTATTATGATCTTCCACACAGAACGAAAAATATTTTAATGGTTATAAAAAAAAATGTGGTTTGACAAGCTTGAAAGCCTTAATAAGTTTTCGATGAAGCATGTGTTCTTTTTTTATGTTTCTAAAAATGATCCTTTTCTTAATGACCTTACGTTTTTCACATTCCGTAATTTAGTTTATAAAATGCTTTTATTATGCATGTTTTATTGTTCACAACGAAATTTATATTATATTTTGAGTTTCTTTATGAAAAATTTTAAAATGTCAACCAGTAATTTTCATTTTTATATTATACATATTAGGAAGACTAAAATAAAATGTCAAACACTTATTATTGGTTAGTATTACATTTTTTTTAAATTCTCTTTATAATGGTATCATTGTCACATCATTCAAAGCCAATTTGGCCAATATAATCTCATATTCAATATTAAATTTTTAATCTGTATCAAAATTTCATTTGACAGATCTAAATCTATGTATTAGGATTAGACATTAGATTACTTAATTTAAACATTTGTGCTAAATACGTACAAAAATTGTCCATAAATTTTCAATATCCAAATACTTTCAAAAAACAACAAATTTACTTCCAAATAACATATAAGAAGAAGACCATAGATATTGAAAATTTCCTAATCAAACGCACTCTTGTCTATAGTCCGATCACTGATCAACATCACATCTACTGTCACTAACACTAACTATTATAGTCCTTATCACATCTGTCATCATGATCCCAATATTTCTGATTCCGCGGAACTTCCGCAACGTGCCTCCTCGGTGGAGTTTTTGAATCTTCCCCACTATTCCTTCTATTTGCCCTACCTGGATTTGATTGCCTGGACTCCCTAGAACTTCTTGAGGCCGATCTAACCTCACGCTCTTTTTCTTCCTCATTTAAACTATCTTTAGATCGAGTCCAACTTTTTTTGTTCTTATTTGCATCTTCTTTGATCTCATTTTTATCTTTCCTCCAGTTCTCTACTGGTTTTCTGGTATTTGAGGTTTTTTGGACTTCATTATTCACTCTTTCCGGCATATTTGGCCTTGGCTCTGTATACTGTGGAATGAATTCTGGAGCATTATAGTTGGGTGTTTGAAAACTTTGTATATACGCTCCATCACCTTGTTGCAAATAGTTAACATACGGTTCTTGGTAATTATAATTTGGCGGCGGATAATTCGGAGGCATTACTGTAGGATTGAAGACCTCACCTTCCTCTTTTTTCTCTTCCTGCCTCCACGAATTCAAATCGTATCTCTTATTTAGATTACTTTTTATAGTCCAAGTATCAAAGCTCTCTTGCGACAACTGCTCCTGTCTTAATAGTCCAGCTCCAGCTCCTAATATGGGTCTTAGCTTAGGCTTGGCATCCTCATCTTGATTTATGTTAATTTGAGACAGATTCTGCCCCACATCTGTTTCCTCTTTTTTTTTCCACGACCCATATGAAACCTCACTGAAATTATCATCTGATGTCAAATCTAAATGAGCTGCATAGAACTGCTGCAAAGTGTTCGGTAACGGCAGAAATTTGTTCAAACATAGATCTGCGGATAGTAAAAGCCAAATAATGCTGACAGGTGGCGGTGTTAGGAGGCGCAATCTGATTGATATTGATAGGTCATCCAGTTCTTGAGCTAACACTGATAAGAGTTCCCGACCATTTTGCATGAGCTGTAAAGAAAGAAAAAAATTAATATATGTACGTGTAGCATACGACGAATCTGTGACATTTGGATACAAAAATGTATCCAGTTGTAGTAGCTACCATTAGCATATATATTCATTGAAATTTCTTTGTAAATACTGAGTATTAATAATTTTTTTTTTTATATAAATTATGAAATAAGCTTCTCATAATAATGCAAGCTCATTATAATTACGGCTAGTTGTGGTGCAGGAGCACAAGCGTGCGACTGTTAAAATGTAATTGTTGTAGGTTCGACTCAGGGAAATTAATTAATATTTTCGTTTAATCGCTTTAATAACGAAACACAGCGCGGAAAGTAAGCGGTAGTGTCTCAATGGAGAATGGAGTGTAAACAATATTAGTAGTTCCCAGGTTCCCTCTGTCTACTCTACACTGCTATGTACGGGATTTTCACAACGAAATAAATAAATCAAAACACAAAGCGCAGCGTTGAGATACGCCACCCTATATACATTAACGTTATCTCTCACCTGAGTAGCAAGACTTCTATGAGCTCTCAGATCATCACTTGCCAATAGAGCTCTCATATATTGTAGCAGTGGGTTTGCTAAAATGTGCACTTTGTTGCCATTGCATAGTCGGGCCTCTGAAATTTATAAAAAATACACAATTATTTAAAAAAAGCTTCATGTTTTTCTTTCTTTGCAGGGAAAACGGAGGGAAACACGTACACGTTTCCCACGTACCGTATTATGTTCTAGTGCCGGAATTGGGCGGCCATTGCGCTCTTACGCTACGACGGCTTCAAGTATATAATTAAAACTACGACACAAACCCGACTTTGCCAAATTATATATAATGTATAAATATATAAATATATATTCTATGTGTCATTCTGATGAATAACTCTTTTTTTTTAACTTAAAACAATTATATAATATATAAAGTTAAAGTTCTATAATGACGAATAATTACTTTAGTTAAGAACTGTTTTGTGTCAACGTCCACAAAAAAAAATCTATAAAAATATATTAAAATAAACTTTACTTATTAAATTTATTATAATTTTATGTGTATGCGCGTGTGTCAAATATAATACACATACAAATATATGTTTGTGTATGTATTATAAGAGAAGATTTTTAGTTGCCTCATATGTGATGCCTTTTACCCAATCCATAGCAATACGCTTACAAACTCGAAGACAACGAGGGTATATTTAAAGTACTTTATTAATTTTATAGGAGCTACACCCTATACGGCGAACACTTAAAACAAATCATTTTATATGTCACGGTTGATATGTAGTAACTCCAATAGTATTTATAAAAAATATACATCTATGGATTTACACTAAATGTATACGAGAATACGCCGCATGTGCACGGCGGTTGGAGTCCGCACGCACTTGGTTAGGTTAGTCAAAATATAATCTGTGCGCGTGAATTTCAAAACGTTCCACTTAACTCTATGGGACACATTTTCACCATTTTCTTAAAAACTACTATTACAATGATCACCAAACCAATGATTACTGGAATGACCGTGTCGTCCACAACGTTCCCGCTAAATTTCAGAGCTGTAGGTTTAACGGTCTAGGAGGAGTAGCATTACAACAAAACCTACCTTTGATCAGTAAGAGTTATTATCTTATTATATCACAATTATCTTTTTATACAAAATAGAATATCGGTAAAGTAGGGAGAAATTTATGTCGCGTTTACAATCCGTTTGTGCCACTGAGCCACGACGGCATCTAAGTTCACTTTGTATACAAATCTTTGTTCTAAATATTATATAAAACAAATAAAGTGTTAAATTAGATTTAAAATATTTTTTTATTACCTGCAAAATAATCACCCATCAGGTTGGCTGCATTAATCAAATATATTGGATTTGATCGCTCTAACACATCCAATTCTGTAAACAAATTTATTTTATTAATATTCTTTTTTTTTAACCTTGGATCCTAATGTTAAGTGTACACTCCAATTATCCACTTTTTGCTGATTTCTTAATGGACTATGTTGAGTGGCGTAATTCAACGCTGCGCTTTGCCTCGTTACCATAAAAATCTGAAATATTTAATTTACTCGAGCGGATATAAAACCCACAATCGTCCCGTCGCACTTTGTTTATTATTAAAGATAAAAATATTTTGTACCAATAAAAAAGTAAACAACTTTTAAGAATACAAGATCCGCCCAGTGCATAGTGGATGTCATGGATGGCTTAATATGAGTAAATAAGGCAGTCCAAGAAAATTAAACTAAATTTTTTTTTAAATTTTAAAGTGTTATTCGAGACTTGGGACAGAAGAATACTTATTAAGAAAATATATGTATTGCTTAGTTGGTCAGAGCGCTTGGACGGTTTCCAAAGAGGTGCAGGTTCAAATTTTTAGTTTTGTATGTTTTTTGAATAAGTATGAATTAAATAAAATACGAGAACACGAAAAGCTTTAAAAAGTAAATAAACAATTAGGAAATCTAAAAATCTTTAATCATGTCTTTTCTTGAAAATCGGTTCTACCGTTTGGGAGCTATCATGCCACAGACATAGATACAGATACCCATATCCACTAACATATCAAACTTTTTGATGTTTAAAAATCAAACAATCAACTCACTAGTAAAAGTTCCCTGCATAACAACATTCAACAATGCAGCCCTTAACAACTGTTGCCTCTGTTGTCGCGTGAAGGAGGCACCGACGGCGGCCATCTTGCGTGACGTAACTGAGCTCTGCAACGCCGCCGCGCGAAAACTGGCGAACGCCTGGCTGAGGGGTGCAGGTTCATATTTGTATATTATGGTTGAGGATTACCGACGGATATACTGATGTTGTTTTCAGAAGATTAGTGAAACATTTGAAAACAAAAATATTTTATGATTAAGTTTTTAGAGTATCATGATTTTTAGAGTATGATATTTATGCTGTTTCTAGAATAACTTTCAATGTTATAATGAAAGCAGCAGATAAATAAAAGGAAAGTTTAGGTGTGAGAGAGAAGGATGAGAAAAATAATATAATAATAGGTATATACTAAAAACACTGAAAAATTATCTACTTTAGCATATTCTACATATATTTTTACCCATCACTCATTTTAGCCTTTGGGTACGGAATCTTAAAACCTGAAGTTACAATAAAACAGTTACTTTACAGATATTTTTATTATTTAATTGAATCCGTTATATTGAAATATCCTCTTGTTTTATGAACCAAATTAATTAATTAAAACTAACACTAAATGTTAAGGGAAGTTTACCAGAATACAAAAGTAAAAACCGCATTCTACTCGGTTAAGCCGTTTCAGAGATTAGCGTGCTCAAATGCACAGACAAATAAATAAAAAAAAATTAAAAAACTATTTTGGGTTCTAATGCCAAATGTACAGACAGTTACTTAGTTTTATTATATGTATAGACTATGTAAATATGTATACATACATACATATGCTGAGTAGTACAAAGTAATTTGACATTATCGTTTACACAATTTTCAATTAAATCAAGGGATATATTTATACAAAACCTAAAAAATACTTACTGTAATCTCGCTTCATCGGGACACATGTTTGTGACTGTGGTTTCAAAGTGTCTTAGTTTCCTGTTAAACTGTATACCGTCTTCGCCCGGCGAGAATTGTTCCAACTGTAAAATCATGAAAATAAAAAATAAACAAACGTCTTAAATACCATACTGTAAAATGTGTCATTTTGATTAACCAATTGAAAGCGAGTTGAAAAGCGACGCATTTTTAGCTTTACGCTATCTTACGCATGGCAGGGTAGACACAGCGAACCTAGTGTTGTGATATTCCGATTCCCATTTTCCATAAAATTTTTGAGACATTGCGTCTTGCGACCCGTCGTGGCGCAGAGGCACAAGCGTGCGACTGTAAACGGGACAGGTTATGGGTTCGACTCCCACTCGAGGAAATGAAATATATAACTAGGTTTTCTCTGCCTACATTGTTACAAGCGGGATACAGTATGAAAATAAAATAGCCTCTTGTGGGTTCAATCTCATTGAAATTATTATTTTCAGATTCCCGGTCTAATTCAATAAAATGTTTCGTTGAGTTTCCTAAAAATGGAGAAGGGAATATTTTAACACTATATTCGGTTTGCCTAAAATACTTCAAAAGTTAAAGCAAATAACATAATGTTGGTGCAAATTGCTCATACACACACAAAAATTCTGTAAGGGAATCATCTTCTTTCTTCTCATTTTCTCCCTCATTATTCTCCAGTCTGAGGTCGTCGTAGCGCAGGGGCACAAGCATGTGAATGTGAGTGCGACGGTTGTGGGTTCGATTCCCAATCGGAGGAATGAAATTTTTAATATTTTAATTTCCTCACTCTTTCAACAAGGCAAAGCGCGGCGATGACTTCCGCCACTCAACCCACAATGCCTTAAGTATTCGATGGAAAGGGGCGAACAAAATGTCTTAACAGTTGGTTCCATTTGCCTACTCTGTTATGTTTAGGGTACAGCGTGAAGTTAAAAAAGAAAATAAACCTACCAAAACCAACAAGGGTGCAAATTGCTCATCCACATGCAGAAGTTCAGCGAGGCAATCATCTTCTTTCTTCTCATCTTTGACAGGTTCTTCATCATCATTCTCCACTCTTGTCTCTGGAAAAACGTGTTTGACTATTTACGATGAATTAATTTATTCTATGCTTATATGATAATGGTACAGTATGGTCTATGAGTCGTGACCAATATGAAGTTAGCTGGATTGTTGTTACTTTTGATAATTTTTTTTTTGGCGCAAAATTTCAGAATACTACTTTCAGAATACTGTATTTAACATTATGATAGAATAGTACGGTTGATGGGCCGTAACCACCCGAAAGTTGCCTTTTTGACGTTTTGCGCATTCAGAGAGTTTTCTGCCTTTTTATTATTAATGAAATGCATCTTAAAATTAATAGTGTTAACTTCAAGGCGGCCACGACTCCGAACTCATTTCGTAAAGTGATTTCTAATGAAGTTGGAAGAGTGGAGAGTCTATGTCTTAACATACAGTGGCTCATGGAATGTCTTAACTCTAGATTTCCTTTGCTTACCCTGCAGCGCTGCCAGATCTTTTGATTCTGGCAGGCCCAAAACTAAAATGTTCCCGACTTTGAAAATTCTTTCTTAATTATATAATTTTTTAAATGAGTTTCTAATAATTCCAGAGATAATAATTCCACTTTTGTCCGAGACAAAATCTCGCAACGATGATACCCTGCTATACGGATTAAGCGTGAAGTTCATTGTTGTTTTTTATGGGGTATAAAGGTATATACTTGGTGTATATGAACTTGTACCAAGTTTGAGGTGAAAAAAATTAATGAGTGTAAGTGTGTGTATGTGTTAGTTTTTGTGTCTGTCACGTCACGTACTTTCTTTGATACACATATAAAAAAAAATCACTCGGCCACAGAAAAAAAACATCATGACAGTACACCCAACAGACAGATTACCAATTCGTCTTGTCTCGTCGGTCATTGGTGGCTCTCGTAATAACGACGTGGTGAGCAAGATAGTGTTTGTTAACTCTTAATAGTATGTAGTAGTGTAGTAATAATATGAAAGATGAGTTTAAAAACGCATACAGTACAGTACGCACTTGACATATTGTCGCCACCCTGAAGTTTGTTGATGCCTGAGCAGATTTGTCTTCAGTATTTTTCTTAATTTTCCATTATTTTCTTACAGTTTTAAATTAAGGGTGGCTATGGTTGTCAACCATACTGTACACTACAATAAAGCTAATTTGTAAGAAATAATCAAATGACAAAAAACTACCAATTATTAACATTACTTTTTTAAATTTTTTCACTAACCTGTAGCCCTGGGACTAAGCTCCGCTAGTGTTCTTGCCGCGTTGATTTCCTCATAATCGTCGCCTGGACGGGTCTCTCGAGCCGGTGGTGGTAGGTGATGACGCCCTGTGTACCCGCGACCGCGTCCGGAGGACATTTTGTACTGGAATTATTTTAATAAAAACTGTTATTCCTATTCCTATAATATTAAAATAAAATTGTCTATATATTCAAACATGGCTTTGCACATTTAAAGTTTTTGTTATATTGTAGCCAAATTATGTAGCCTTTGTGTTATTTTGATGTATATAATTGTAAAGTTTCCTCTTCCTGTGAAATTGGAAGAAATATCCATCCTCA
>DWAN01007089.1:0-10039 GCA_018230445.1 Heliconius hewitsoni | reverse complement strand
TAAACTAGTTATCATAATTAGTCAAATCTTGATCGTTATCTGGTCATAAGCTACATGACATCACTTTAAATTGACTACAGTGCCTTCAAGGGGACTTAAAGTAAAGAACTAAAACAAAATAAAAATCCTTACGGTGTTGTGTGGAGTATCAAATGAAGGAGCTATCTCAAAAAATTTTAAATAAGTGAACATAATTAACTGTTGCTCACGGCTTTACTTGTAATCACCTGATAATTTCAATAATTTATAAAATCACTTCTTAACTAGTTAGTTATCATAATTGGACAAATAACATGAATTCACATAACTCCAAAATAAATTAAATAAAAAAAGAAACAGAAAAAAAATGTCTCCGCTAAAATATATAAGTATACAACTTACTTATACATAAGTATCTATTATATTAAACGTATTTTATACGTCATTCTGATAGAGATATGTTTAAAGGATAACTGGTCGTATGCCACCTACTGTAGCAAAACAGATTCATTGTTATTATAAAATAGAATTAAAGTAACATACGATCACATTTCTTATTACATTAACTATTTTATTGAACGCTTTTCAAAATATAGTCCTTTACTACAAAAGTCATTTGCGTTTTCCTCAAGTGTCGGGTCGTAGCTAACAAAATGGCAATTTTGCATTATAATTATTTTAGTACTTAAGAGTCGCAATTTTATGGATGTCTTTTTAAGATTATAATTATTGATTATAATAATCACGTTTATTTAAATAAAAACGATTTTGATTATTTGAATATTTTCGTATTGTGACATATTTTAGTATATATATAGTAGTTATATTATTTTAGTATAGTTGTCTATACTGTTAAACTGTTACTAAATTGTAGTTTAAATCTTTTTGGATTTTATTTAATTTGGTCACCATAATTGTCGTATTTAAATGTACATGTGCACGATAAACACATGCAAGTAACTTATATGTTGCTTTACTGACTTTCACTGAAAGATAGAGAGGGCTCGCTTTCGTGGTCGTTATTTTTTAGTGGAAGTCCAATAAAATCTGTCCTGACTGTTTGTGTTTAGCTCAAACCAACAGCAATATAGACAGACGGACAAAAATTATCTGTTCATACTAATATTCTATCAAGTTTAGATGAAGAGATGGCGAGTTTACCATCAAATACCATTATCACAACCTATTTTAAAAATTATCATTTAATGTTCTCAATACTTTTTTGATCTACTTAAAAACATTATTTCACTAGCTTCCATTACATAAGATATCTATTCTAAACTGTCCCACTACACCACAATATGGTCACAGGGATTTCAGTCAGGTTTAATTTTAGCGTTTGAGCGATATGTAGAGGATCCGGCTTCATTTAAAAATAGCAAACTTCTGGCATTTCACACGGCTTTCATTTACATTTTAGTGGCGTTGGGCTCGAATGCTACGTGAATTGTACATTTAAAAACACTACGCATAATGACGCCAGTTTTAACTGATGACGAATTAAGAGAGCTTCTTTTATAATTATTATTTTGTTGTTAGTTAATAGATTTCTTTGAAATGCCAAATGTGTGTAAATTAATTCTGTTCAGGAATATGGAGTTGAATAAATTGACAATATAACGCCAAATTGTACTTTATGAAATTTTATTAATCATCACTTTCCGCTTTTATTAGAATTACTTCGTTAGCGTCAGCTATACGTATCAGTAAAATGTAATATATCATAGCGAATAGGAATCGTTTTTCTTATCATTGTTTTCAGTAAGTAATAGGTCAATCACGATTATGTCAGTAAATGACAATAAATTTGATATTTTTGCTTTCTGTACAAAACAAATATGTGAAAACTATATAGGCACTGTTTTATTACCGCATAGGAATGTAGACAGAGTTGTAATACATTCTGTTCCCCACGCGCGACCCAATTTTGGAGACATTGCGTATTGAGTGACGACACTCAACATTGCGATTTTCCTATAGAGCGGAGAAATGAAGATAATTGAAATATAATCATTCCTTCAAATGGAGATCGAGGAAAATTTAATTTATTTTTAATAAAGTGTTCTTGTTTCTACTGAGACGTAATCGGTATATTTAGAACTTCCATCAATGAATCGTGATGTTTGGAAATCCAACATAGATATTTAAAAATATAAACGACGTCATTTCAAGAAAAATTCCCACTTCCTCAATACAGTTTTTTATTATTTCCTAAATGATAGGAAATCAAATTTTAAAAAAATAATGCCGACATTATATAGGCGTTATACACATATATACTAGCGGCCCGCCCGCGGCTTCGCCCGCTTGAACTACTTGATTATTTATTTAATAAACAGAATTGACTGACAACTATAATGACGTCTAATATGATTTTTTATTACTTTAATCTGTAAGCTTCAAATATGTTTTTTGCTACATTACCGTAATTTCTTTATTGTTTTTTTTATTTTAATTTTAAATAATATATAAAGCTAATTAATCATTATACGTGTATATTTTTTTTACCTATGTAATGTACGTCTCATGATAATTTTAAAACTCTGTTAAATGTGCTAGTGTTAGTGAATAATTTAATTTACTTTTCAGAAACGGCTTTAAGTGTTAAATTATTAATTTTTGTAAGGATTTATAATATTCTTTGTTAAATTATTGCATATGAACTCCAGTATAGTTTTTAAATTAGCTACATATATTATTAACTGAATGTACAATTGGTAAATATGTAGTTACTACAGAGTTCACGCAAAAAGAATGAATGAACGAACCGAACGAAGAATCTATGTATTTACTTGATATTTTGATTGAAGATCAAATAGTTCTTTATGTCTGTGTTCATTTCAAATGAAAATGAATATTGGATACGAATAATATGTAATTATACTATACTATAATAATAATATCTAATTGTTTTTCAATTAGGTTATTTCTACATAAAAAGTCTTCTTTTTTGATTAAAACATCCTGCCACGCTTATAATGCGAAATATTGTTTCGAGTTTACCAGTTAAGCACAATTTACAATTTCACTCGCCAACATCACATTTGTTTCGAAAAAAACATAAAAGAGACATGAATTATATAACTTATTAGAAAGCTTCGACACACTGTCATATTCTATTTACGAAGCATTTGTATAATGTAGTATATAATACAAAGAAAAGATTGGCTACAGGGTCTTTCGAGATATTGCGCATTGAGTGGCGGAACTCGTCGCCGCGCTTTGTCTATTTTTAGGGTTCCGTACTTAAAAGGTAAAAAACAAAAACTGTTAAGACCATTAATCTCGAGGGTATAAAGCTAAAGTTAATATAAAATATTCAAGCCTACGGTCCCTTAATGCACAGAAAAAATCAAGCTTCTGCGAAGGAAGTCAGCGCAGTCATGACATATAAGCATTTATGAATCGAGTTTGCTGTATTTTCCATAACATTTGCCGCGTAATCAATAACTATAGGGTACTTCTCGTGGACCTACAGTTATGAAATTTACCATGAAGTGGGATAATTTACAAAAAATATGAGAAGTGATAATTTATAGGTATTTTATAGAAAGAAAATCATTACAAGCTTATATTTGTAACTCATTTTTAATGTTCAGTTTGTCAACTTTTATAAGTCGTACTTCCTGGTAAACTACAATCCTAAAATCAGTACGGAAAACCACTGGTGAGACAGACTCGCACTTAACCGATTTTATTTTCTTTACCGTACGTTATTTTGGCTAAAGTAAACATGAATCATTAATGAGAAAAATATTTTTAAAAAGAACTAACAAAAAAATTGTAGCCAAGAAATGCAAAAATAAATATTACATATAGCACCTATATCTAAAAAATATATGAGGCCAGTAGTGGGGCACAAGTGTGTAAGCGCAACTAGTTGTGGGTTTGATCCCCACTAGAGGAAATAAAATATTTATTTAAATGTATATTTTTATGTCTTTGCTCTTGTGTGAAGGTAAAGCGCGGCGGTAATTTCACCCAATCAACAAGCAATGCCTTCACAATTCTTCGGAAAATGGGTAACAGATATTCCATTAAGACAGAGTGACGGAATTCAACGCCGCGTAAAACAGCGAGGAAATAAAAAAAAATATTGCTTTCCCCCGAGTAGGAATCAAAAATCATTTATTATCTCTGGATTATATGAAACTAAACTTTAAATAGTCATAATAAGTAACTAACTAATAACTTTAATCTAGTCGTATTCATAATAAGTACGCTTCAAAAATATGGAGAATATTGAAAATTTCTATTTCTATTTCTAGAAATCGCCGTACATTTGCATCAGGATTAATTTTACTACACATCGACTGCGTATCTCGTGTTTATTATACAAGAACGCGTCAGAGTTATTTTGAACGTGGTTGGCAGAATTTTTAATGGTCTTCTTCGTATTTGGCCGATCGAAACGCTACACGTAGGTACATTTATTTTTTAAATAATGTTATTTTTATGCTGATGATCTTTACCATCAAAGTATGGATGGCTGGTCAATATAAAATAATAATTATTATTATATAATAATATTTATAAAGTTTGTGATGACTTTAGATATGGCATTGACAACCGACAAGTTACTATAACTGCATTATAAGATTTTTCTTATGCGTTACAGTTAAATTTCAATTCTTTTGACTTAATGATTGAATGATTTTCTTCATTTCTTTACAGCAGTACTCAGAGCATTAAGCTTGACGAGAATCACACTTCTTAATGTCATTTGGCTGCTGGTATTCTGTAAAAAGGTGTGATGTCTCCTTTTCCGTTCTCCATTTTTATTAACACTCTGATTCTACAAATATCGTTCCCTTGTTCTTCCTCCATTAGTTCCGACGTATGTTGCCAGGGTCTGCCTTCCTGCTTAATGTACTGCACTTTGCACACTTTGTAACGTCCTCGGTGGGTAGGCCCTTTTCTCTCATGGCCTGCATCACGATATCCAACCCCGCTTCTTGTCCGTCCGGGCCAAGAAGCGCTACTTGGATATCGTGATGGGGGTCTAACTCCAGGTCAGAGTCTAACTCCAGGGACAGACATAGCAAGGCACTTCCATTCAACATAGTTCCTAGGCTGGCGCGCAACGTGGCCATATTATCATCTTAGGCGACGTTCTTGGAGCTTATCCGCTGCATCACGGACCCCAAAACTACTTCGAATGAATGTGTTACGTATTCGGTCAGACCGCGTTACTTCGCACATCCACCTCAGCATCTTCATATCCGTAACGTGAAGCTCCTGAGTGTGCCGAGATAGTGCTGGCCAACATTGGCTGCCGAAAAAAAGACCCGGTTGAACTTGGGCGGTATTCTACGATCACAGACCACACCAGTAACCTCCCACCATTTGGCCCTGGCACCGCTTATCCGGCCATGGATTTTGAGATCGATGCCTCTAGACTCGTGCATAACAGATACCTGAACTTAACTATCAAGGTACCTGAACTTTTCCGACTTAACGGCTGGTTCAGGATCTATAAGATAAATGCTCAAGTCCGGCCTCCTGCAAACTATGTACTCGGTCTCCGATACATTTAGAGGTTTACTTTACGCTCCAAGAGCTCCAGCCGGCACTCACCAATAAGTGCTATGTCATCGGTCACGTCGTCAACCAAGCTGAGACGGTATCCAGCATTGTACAGAACAAGAACCGAGCCCTGGTGATCTCCCACAGAAATCTATGGTGTTCCAACAGCAGTTCTAATTCTGATAATCTCAATATAGGCCTCAAGGGTCCTTTTAGATCGCAATGCCTACAAAACACATTATTGTATGGAAATGATTTTTTCGATAAATATGAAATTAGCAGCGTTTCATAAATTTTCTAGACAATTACAGTCTATTGATATTACAATAGACTTGTCACTAAATAATAAATAATCCATGTAGGTCCGTTACAACGAAAATAATTTACGTAGATAAAAATATACTTTTCTTATTTTTGGGTCACAAGCGTGCGACTGTAAACGAGACGGTTGTGAGTTTAATTCCTGAAATGTTTAATATTTTCATTTCTTCATGAGTTCCACCCCTTCAACACGTAATACCTCCAGAATTAGGAGGAAAATGAAGAACGAAGTGTCTCAACATTAGGTTACTTCTGCCCACCCTGATGTGCTATGTGATAGCGTGAAGCTGATAAAAAAAGAAATAAACGGAATGTCTGTACGCATACATATTAGGAACTGCAGGACGAATTCAAATTAAACTTTTTCATTAGTAAATATTATGACTGGGTAAGACATAGGATTCATTGATTTTGCAGACTGAAACATCTGTTATATTATAATAGACCAGCTTATTAACAACTATAAGAAAAATAGAAATGGGTTTCTTAAAAAATTGTACAATGTGATGAATAATGATTTAAAAAATCTTATGAATAAAAACAATAAAAGAAAAAAAATATCAGTAGAAGTTTAGATGTTTTGCTATAAGAATAGATGCTAAAGTCCACACAGACAAAGCTGCTGGCATCAAGTAATTCCTAAGTTTAATTAAAGATCGTATTTTATCGAATATCGTAATTTAACACTGCTTATTAAGCCACAGGAGATTTAAATCATATTATGTTATTAGAATACTAATTCGTTTACAACTTATTAATAGCCCCAAATGAAATAAAAAAATTGGCTTAACACATCTTGTTTGCTTCACACAGTACGACAGCGATATTTACATAAGAATTCAAATAAATTAGTTACCCTCGAGACCACTATATGGGATTGTCTGCTATTATAATATATTTATAGGTTGTTTCTGAGTTTCTTATTTACGTCTTCACAATCCAAAAAATCGCGTGGTTGATTCTAGCTACACGTGTTGTTACTGAAAATCGCACCAAAATCCGTAGGCTAGTTTGCAATATTTAAGCATATATTGATAAGAAAGTTTGTATTATGTAAAGATAAAGAACATCAGAAGAGAATAGAATGTAAGCAAAAACACTGTATCAAAGTAGCACTCAATTCATAAACAAAAGAAAACATTGAACCGCTAAAGAGCTGGTTTCAGTACATGACGTATTAAGAATTTGTATGAATAAACCATACGTCATACAAACATACATCTACAAGGTCGTCTATGTTTTACATTTCCTTGTAATTTGTTCCATGGAAAAGTTTTAAAGTACAATGAAAATTAGAGCTTTGTATATGTTATGTATAGTATGAGGAAAAGTTGATATTTCTTTAACCTTTTTTTTCTATATTTAAACGGTTGGTTATTTTTTTTTCTATGTTGCTTAGAAAATATTCCGCCAATTTTACGTAAAATGCATGTTCTCCATGAAGCAGATTCATTCTACTATAAATGAATGAGTTAGGAAATAAAATTAGAATATATGTAAAAAAAGAGTTCATCATTCATCTAGTGGAAAGTATGCACTTAATATAATTTGGGTTAAAAGTGTGACTTGTTGAAATTTACATATGTAGTTAAAATATAAGCAACACTGTAGGCACTATCGCTTATGAATTAGATTCATATTTGCATTTCTTTTCCATAGAAAACAAATGCAAATATGAACCTAAAAATATTTCAGCGACAGTATTATAGAATATAAATTATATAATACGACTTTAGTTATTTATATGCAGAAGTAAGTTAGTTTTGACATTTCAATAGTAATAAATATAATTCTATAAATATTTGAATACTCAAATGGCAGCTACGTAGTGAGTATGGTTTCTTACGTCACAGCTGTATTTACGTTACATTATAATAAATCGGTCAAGCACACAATAATTTTTGCAGATTATTTGGGATGCAAAACAAAACTTTAATACACTGAAAATATTTTCGTATAATGAGAGGTTTTTATGTAAAGAAATATTATTATAACTATTTATTACATCCTGTAGATAAAAAAAAATATGACTGAATGATTGGTATGGATTTGTTAGGCATCTTTAATTTTGTTTTATTATAATCTTTAGTAGTAGTAATAATAGTTTATATACAATATGTTGTTAAAAATGTAAAAAAAATATGAGTTTTAATTTAATAGTTTTATTAAATTAAAACTCATATTTTTATTTAGGGCAAAGGAGCTTAAAATAACCAAAGCTTATGTACTGAATCTCGCGCCATACGAAATGTGGGAAAATTCCAGAAGTAAGCATCTGAAGAATAAATGTTTAAAAATAAAAAACGAAAGAATAATTTTGAAGTGAAAGCGAAATAAACAAAAAATAAGAAAAATATCACATGCTCTTGGACTATAATAAGGAGCTCAAATATGGACTTATATTAACATCATATTACTAATCCTGTAACTTATAAAAAAGTGTTAGTAAAAAAAGCTTACTTACAATATTTAATGGCACATTAAGAAAAAAACTGGGTGTAAAATCCAAATCACAAGCGAAAATACACTATTAATTTACTTGTCATTGTGGTATACGGGTGTTTCAGACTAGATATATCACAGGCGGTCCGTTTCACGTTCTTAGCTAAACTGAAAGCAACTCGACACCGCGGTGTTATTTTTGGTTGGTGCGCACGCGCAGCCGTCACGCTCACTTTTGGACGGGAAAAGGTCATTGGACACGCGGTTGTTTTCAAAACGCATTGTTTCCTTTCAATGTCGGTGAAATTTTCAGGAATTAGGTCGCTATGCATTTTATTTTTCAGGAAAATTCTCAGTAAGTTCATGTGAATATTTTTTGGTGCAATTTGCGAGATACTCAAAGATACACCTAAGATAATCCAGCATTATAATTTTTTTGAAATTTTAAAATATCTTTATTATTTATTGAATGTAGAACTTAGACCATATACATTTTTTTGAGTAAAAGCTACCTTTATCTATAGAGAAAACAGAAATTAATAAAAAAAAACATATATACAAATGTAATGTCCTCTTTTGTAAATGTACAGGTTTTTCGTAACACAGTGTGGAAACATAAAGCACAGTAAAAAAACAAGAAATATTATTTAAATATACTATCCCAAGATCCCAGAGCCACCACCTACGTCATTTTAGCAAAATTGAAATTTTGAGGACTATTAATCTAATATGTAGTTAAGACAGTATGCGTATTCACTAACTTGAAGGTGGGGACCTTTCTGAAATAGCGCCAAATAAATGTACTTCTCTGTCTGAGAGGGTCTTTAAGCCATTGCATTGATCTGGTTGCTTATATTATACAGTGTCTTGAAATAGTCTGTGAATAATATAAGTAAAATTAAAGTATAACGTATTTTACTCCAACTTTAAACAACTTTTAGTTGTTTAAAGTTATTTAAAGTTGGGGCCCACGTTATTTAAAGTTGGGGCCCACGTTATTTAAAGTTGGGGCCCACGTTAAGAGTCTGATAATAATAATTATACGTTTTACATAAATAATTACATATTCGACTACTAATCCTCAAAATTTTAAGCTTTACTAAAGTAGGTGTGGGAGCTCTGGTATCCAGTCTATACTTCACAAGTATAACCTGCACTATCTGAGTGTTCTTCGGATAAATTATAATCATTAATCCAGAAAGGTTATGATTTATCCAAAAATAAGCACCAAAATTAGACCAATATTTAATTATTTTTTCATCTTCACGCTGTATACCGCATGTAGCAAGGTCGGCAGAGAGAACTTATTAAGACACTCCGTTTCCCACTTTCAGCTGAATTCTGGCTGCATTGTGTATTGAGCGGGGGAACTCAACGCCTCGCTGTCAGAGTAAAGAAATGAAAATATTAAACATTTAATTTCTTCGAAGTGGTAATCGAAACTATCGCGTTTATGGTCACACGCTTATGCCACTGCGCCACGGCTGACCTCTAAGTAATCTATTTCTACTTATGAATAAATAAGAAATGATTTTGGCGACGGCATCGTCTACAGCGCGAGACTGTAAACACGACGTTTAAGGTTTCCTATTCTTTTTCGCTAGAAAACAAAGCAGAGTGTTGATTCGGCGGATAGTGGCGTACGGAGTGTTGACATAAGGTTCCCCATCCCTAACCTGCCATGTGACAAATACGTGGTGAAAAAACAAGGAAAAAATATATCTATACTTATAATAAATCTGTAGAAAAGTCGTTTCTGTACATTGAAAAT
>DWAN01007088.1:0-10040 GCA_018230445.1 Heliconius hewitsoni | reverse complement strand
CCTTAAAGGGAACTTAGGGCTAATATTGAGTGAAAATATTTAAGAAATATTTTCTTAAAATCTATTTTTTTATTTTTAGTTTCACGCTATATTTCCCACAGAGCCCTACTATGTAGGCAGAGGAAAGCGTAGTGTAGTGGAAAACGACTCTGTTGTCCCCTTTTCGCCACGCTTCATTCCTCCGAGTGGAAATCAAACTCACAACCCGTCGCTTTTACCATGTACCACCGGGCCACGACGGTCTCAGTGACCTTTTTTAATTGTGATTTTGTAGAAAACACTCATATTCTATTGTCATAATGTGTTAAGTAACATTTACAAACGAAATTTCTGTATAAAAATGGTTAATCTGATTTAAATTTGCATATTCTGATAAGTATGTCTAAACGCTTTAGCTACCCAAGATATATGTATGTTCATATGCATAGCATTGCACAAAACTTTTAAGCTTGTTATACAGTCCAATTACTACTTTCCTGTAGTATTCTTTCAGTTAAAATTTACTTAAACTTTCAATATACTTAAACTTCTGAGGCTGTGGTGGCGCAGTGAAACAAGTATTTGACTGTAAACGCGACGGTTTTGGATTCGATTCCCACTCAGAGGAATGAATTATTAATATTTTTTTCTCTCTCTCTGGAAAAACGGGGCAGCGCGGTGTTGAGTTCTGTCACTCAGCACGGAATGCAGCAGCAGCATGGGGCGGGTTTTTTTCAGCATCATGCTGTATACAGGCGGCATACAACATGATGCTGAAAAAAATATAACTTTGTAAACATCTTAGTGATGTGTTGTAGTTCTTTTACCTGTGGCTTCATTGTGGTGTCAAAGAGAAATATCGCATACATTCTAAAAGCCTGAGGTGATGACCTGTGGGTTAAATCGTATCTATTGACATGATATACACAACATAGTAGATCCTCGATTAATGGACTATCCGATATAAATATAATTTTTGAACTCGAACAAATATTTCTTGGGATCTATGCGGTTAGATATTTTATTCTCTAAAATTGTCATCGTTAAATTAAAATTTATATTCAAGACAGATCCAAATTTCAATTTTTTTCGACAATCTTCATTTAATTATTATTAAGGTTCCGTTTTTATCGACATCTTCCATTTCATTATTTTTATCAACAATCTGCATTTAATTATTTTTAAGGAAAAAAGGAACCCTTATGAGGTCACCTTGTTGTCCGTTTGTCTATCTGTCTGTCTGTCTGCCTGTTTATCTGTCAAGAGTCTTTATCTCAGGAACGCTTGAAGATATAAAGTTGAAATTGAAACTATATACTCAGATCTACAATTACCAAAAAAACATACTTACATTTACTTAAAAAATAGATATGGTAGCACATATATGCAGTTTATATAGCAAAAAAACGCTTGACCGGTTGACCTAGAATTAGAAAATTTGGCACCTAGCACCTAGCTAGTTCAAGTGAGGTATCAGATAGATGGCTCTGGCTAAGTTAAGCTTGAGAGCTTGTCAGAAAAATCTGTTTACTATATTTTGAAAATAATATAATTGCTACAATCAATAATAGTACTTACGTGGTAAGTATGTCATATACAGTGTATCTCGCTAAATACGAGTACTGGTGTATCTTGCGCGGCGCGTGCGCAAGCAACAAGAAACGCCGGTCCGCTGACAATGAGAACGAGGCCGGCTCTAAAACTCTCTGTAAAAAAACAAATAGAGATGTAGAAAAATATTACAACAATTACGATTGAATAAATTTATAATATATTCTAGAAGGAGTACGATCAAATTAATAGTATAACAAAATCCGGGAGTCAGAATCTAGCACATGACGATCTTGTGCAGCAAGACCCTGCCTTATAATATTGATCTTTAAAAATAATTCGTCAGTAGAAGCTTTTACGACTAACTTTTAATTTCTGTAATTTTCTCATTTTTTTTATTTTTTAGGCCATTGATGATCATCATCAGCCGGTCTGTTCTAACACAACCCAATACAAATAACTTACTTTTACTGTTTCCGAAAATAAGAGCAATAATCTATCCACCAATGGGCAATGGGACACCAACTATATATTTTTTTTCTAAACCATTTCTAAATCAAAATGGGAATAGGCAGAGGGAACCTAATGTTTCGCACTTTCCCCTCAACTTGCGAGACATTGAGTACTAAGTGGCGAAACTCAACGGTGCGCTTTGTTCCATTTCCAAAGCAAGGAAATGTAAATATTTATTTTCCTAGTAGGAATCGAACTCACAACCGCCGCGTTCATACATGCTGTGCCACGACGCTCTCTAAATCAAACAACAAAGGTAAGATCGCAATGACAACTTTATTCAATTTTATAAAGGATTTTCTATTAAGCGTTTCATGACAAAAGTAACTTAGCGTGCTGGTTGTCACGCGAAAACGTTATCGTACCATTTTATAACTATCTGATAAGGCAGCTGCGGAATAAATTACGATAATTACGACCGTTATTAATAATTCGATGTTATGAAAGGCATATAAAATTCTTAAAATGGATATATCACTTTATTACTTGCGTGTTTTTCTGATAAGCGTTCAGAATGTATATATGTAATACACGAGTATAATTATATTAATAAAAAATATTTATGCCTTATTACACATATTTTATACATATTTCTTTTAATTTAAAATATTTATGTAAATAATGAAATAGCTCGCTTCTGCTGACATGTGACTTTCTTTCTTGTAAAATTACATCCACGACAATAATATTTAATGAGAGAAAATTTAAGAAAATTAATACAAACGGCCAGTCGTGGCGCAAGGGCACAGCTGTGGATTCGATCCCCATTGAGGAAATTAAATATATATATATGTTGATTCATAATACATGTTTAAATATTCTAGTCCATTACTTCAGGCTTGACGGTTACAAATGACCGGACGCCCCCATTAGCCCGATGCAGTCTTACAATATTAATAGAAAACTGGACAGCTGAAGGTTGAAAAAACGAATGGACACATGTATGTTTTCCTTTCAATGTTTGTAAGAGTTTTTAATATAAACTTTAAAATTAACTCCATTTGAATAGGAATTTGTCGTTTAAATCGCTGTAAAGATTAGCTTTTCAATTTGTGTATTTTAATTTTCATGAAAATCAGAATTTGTGGACGAAATGTTTAACGGGTGACTAATTTATATGGTTAGAACATTTAATATTTTGACAATATAATAGTCGTAGTAAGCAAATATTATTGGTATCCTACCTGATGTTAAATTATTGCTTAATATATATATTTCCTAAAATGTTTCTATTAAGTATATAATATAAATGCTATATTATCTTGTTGGATACAGCGTCATTATATTATTATGTATGTATCTTGTCGTACATATAATATTTCCCCCAAATGTCTAAATTTTCCATAATATTCTCAAAATACTTACAAATGCTTCACTTCAACATGCCTAAATATATAAAATTCAGTTGAACTAAACTAATCCACAACATGTAGAGCCAGGCTCTATCAATAAGTGTCGCCTAGAGCGCATTTAGAGACGTCAAAGTGTCATGCGTTGTGAACAGTCAATCTGTCTCTATGCCGTTGCCCTTTATCGATGTCCAACAAGTGCTCTGACAGTGATGGACATTCGGATGCAGTGGAACGTAAATTTGGGGAAGGTTGGTTGTTAACCATGGTTAAGTCAGACTGAGCTATCTTTAATAGTATGTCCATTTCGGTAACCCTAATTAATTCATTAGAAAGCTTGGGAAGTAAATTTTAATTATAATGTAAATTAATGGAACTCGTTAGTCTTGTCATCAAAACGACTTTAAAATAATAAAAAAAATATGATATCTCACGTTATTATTAGCCTCACACAGAGGAAACCTAGAAATCTAGTAATAAGACTTTTCTATCTCTGTCTTGTTGGACAAGGCATATTGTTCTAAATCTTTAATGCTTGATGGAAGGTAGAGAAGGCAATAATGTGTTGTACATTAATATGTTGTGTTGAGTTCCGCAACATAATGCAATGCGGCATGCATTCCAAAATTAATCATAGTAATCCAGAACTTATTAATTAATAGGAAACGGAATTGTCTTAATGTGTACGATGTGTCTTAACACTAGGTTTCCACGTTACCACCCTATGAAGCTGAAAATTGCGGGAAAAGTGTGTGTTAAACCTGCTAATCTCAGTAACCATTGGTTCCAATTTAAATAATTTTATTTTATAAAAAAAAACAACTTTTTCAATTTAAACCGAATCCCATAATCAGAATCAAACCAATCTTTGATCAAACTACCCTTTCCAATACAAAGAGAAACATCGAAATCGTTTTGCGGGATATTGAGTTACTCGTCCATTTGTCGCGCACACACTGAATGCAAATTTAAGACTTGACATGTGGTTTCCTAGTGAAATTAAAAATAATAGAAAATGGGGCCGCACGGGAAGCATTAGCTTAAAAACGTTTAATGCCTTAAAATGCACTCGTACTCGCATATTTAGGAAGAATATGTTTTTACATAAAAAAGGTTTTTTTTAGCTTCACTGTATGCCGCATATAGCAGGATAGATAGGAGGAACCTAATGTTGAGACACACAAGTTCTCTACTTTCTACAGAATTTTCGAGGCATTGCGTGTTGAGTATGCTCTTTTGCACACGATTAATTATTTTCATTAATTAAACGAAAACAATACAGATTAATATTTTTGAAATGTAGACAAATGTCACAGTTATCAGTATCAGTTTTTTTAATTATCGAAAATTATCATATAATTTATTATGATTGTATATATCAACATAAATCAAGAGCCTTACTCTTCTATGAACTATTTATATATGCGATTACATGTTGATATTAGTAATGACCAACGAGTAAGCTCATAAAACCTGATGAAAATGACTCATCTCATACATTAGAACCGCAAACTTTGTAGAATATATTAATGTGTTAGCTACATATATTTCAAGTTATCTAAAAAAATATAACAATTTTTAAAGTAACTTCAAGTTATATCCTACATATAGTAGGATAGGCAAAAGGAAACTACTTTTGAAATAGTTTATTACTATCTTTATCCGCGTAATTGTTAAGACATTGTAGTTTAAGTGGCGAAACTAAACGCTGCGCTTTTCCTCTGGAAGCATTCCAGAAATCGCCGGAAAGTGTGGACCTGTCCTACTCTACAACAGAGTATAGCATGAACCTGAAAAAATAATTAAAAAGAAAAGAATTTAAAACTCATATAACTTAATAAGTATAAATACTCCCCTGTCGAAGCTGAGATAGCGTTAATTAATTCAAGAAAACGATTTGTCACTGCCTTAAAGAAGGTCAACAGATGCTAACATAATTGGTTTCTTCTCCCCTGACTGACTTTATTGCTATAGTTTGCTTACATCGAATGCTCAGTAACACAATATTGAAGTTTAAAGTGTTATTGAATTAATTTTATCAGAGATTCACTCATCACCCGTATAGTAATGTAGTAGGGTAGTAAAAGAGCCCTAGAAGATCTACAGAACTTTCGAAATATTGCGTGTTGAGTAGCGGAACTCTACGTCACGCGATGTCTTGTTACTAAAGCGTCGATATTCAAAAAAAATACTATTCTTCTTCAATTATATTTTTTTCACTTTTTATATTATTTAATATATCATTGTTATAATTGAATTTGACACATTTCATGTTTGAAATTATATGAAACGATATGTACGATACTTGAATACTACGTTGAAATAATAAAACATAGCGTTTTTGTAAGTTGAAAACTCATAGGTATTAAATTACTAAATTTGTTTGCATAGCCTTTAAGACGTAAAATGGAAAAATCCATATTTCTTATTCCTAGTAAATAAATAATCGTTAAGTAAAGCGGGTGACGCCGCGAGCGGGTCGTTACAAATAAAATCAAATGTCCACATTTTCATAGCGTAAAGACACAGCGTCTGACTGTAAATGCGTTGGTTGTGGGTTCACGTCCCTTCCATATACTTATGTATATGGTAAGGATACAGATACCCCGTTTTAAACGAGGCAAAATGTGAAGCAAAAATAAATATTTTCTATTATAAAATATAAAATATTTTATTTTGTTGTCTGGAAAATTATGACAACACTTTCGGCACACTACTTTTTATAGTACCTATCACCATGTCTGATTTATAACGATTCTAAAAGTTCTTGTTCTTATAGATTACTAGCGGACCGGACGCGGCTTCGCCTTGAACTATGTGAATATTTATTAAATATATTTATGAAATTACATATAGTTTTTTTAATTAAATACAGTTTTCAATAGAATTAGCAAGAAAATATAAGCCTAAATAAGTATTCAAAATAAGCCGAAAAAGAATAATAAGTGAAAAATCAAAATAAATCAGCTTCACGCGGTATCCCGCACACAGCACTTTTCAGTACGAGTGTACGGTTTTTTTTTCGATCTTATATAAACCATGTAAAAATCATTTCAAAAAAGAATTAAAAATGTTTATATACATTTATGTACTACTCTTATAACCGAACGTACTCGTATCTTATATTTTATAAAGCACAGTATGGAAAAACTCATTTTATTTAATATTTTATGCAAATACTTTGTTCCTTATTGGAGTGGGGTTGAGTCTTTTGGCCTTTCATAACCTTTGAGAGTTAAAAGTTGAAGAGGTTATCCACTTTTTGCACGCTTTCATCCCTAATTTTGTAGCGTTTTGTATGTAATTGGACATTTCGTAATGACTTGTTGAAAAGAGATTTAATTACCATTAGCTTCTCGCATGGTAAACAGAGGGAACCTGGTAACCTAGGCTTAAGACACTCAGTTCCCATTAATACACTGCTCCACTTAAGACATTTTATATTTTTATAATTAATCGTTTTATTCGGCAGCATTAACGTGACTTCTTTTTCACGAACTATTGCTGTACAACTGAGGATGTTCACGTTATTGATATATGCTTTTGCCTCGAAGAAAGAAAAAGTGTATCAAAAGTATTCTATCTTGACATTGATAGAAGGATGATAATTTACTGATATTGCTATATAAAAAAGTTTTGATATGTGACAAATTCCTTTTTTAAACGACAGAATAAATTATACAATTTTTATTCAGTTGTGTTGTGCCACACGTAGCAGGATATCCAGTATAAATCAAAAGCTAACAAAATCTGTTCCTCTTCTTCCTCCTTTTTCCTTGAGTGGCGGATCTGGCGGAGAATGAGAATAATGTATTCCTCCGAAGTATGATTGAACCCACAACCTTTGCGCTTACAATGAGATGTTATTACACTGCGCAGAGATGATAAATTTTAAAAACGTTATAATAAGAAATCCATATAAAATATTACTTTAACAAAATCACAATATTGTTATTAAATGCATGGAGATAAACATTTTAAAGTTAATTATTATGAATACTTACATAAGTAGTATTAGGCATCAATGTCTTCGTTGTTTGGTTCGCCGCAAACATAAGGCTAATCCCGCCCCACGGGTCTCTATACACGAACTCGTCACCTGGAACAAAATAATTGGGCTTGCATTAATCAATTTCATAGCTTTAATAAGACGTCGTTGTGGCGTAAGGGCACAAGCGTATAATTGTCAACGTGACGGTTATGGGTTCGATTGCCACTCGGAGCAATAAGTAATTTAATATTTTCATTTTCTCGCTTTGGTAACAAGATAAAGCACGGCGTTGACTTCCAACACTCATTTATACAGGATTGCCCCAAAATTTCGGAAAGTGGGAAACGGATTTTCTTAATAGATTCCTCCGGCCTATCCTGCTTTAGGGAGGATGCAGCGTGAATTTAAATAAAAAGTTTATTTTATTTTATAATTTATTATTTTATTGTCCATTTATATTATTATTTTATTTTTTTTACACTTCTCTTCCGAAAACATTTTATTGTTTCTAAGGGCAGGCAGATAAAACCTAATGTTAAAACAAACGCTCCTTCATTTTCCGCTCAAAATTGAAATATTCCGTATTAAGTAGCAGAACTCATTGCCTAAGCAAAGCGGATAAGTTAAAATAACTCATTCCACCTTCTACTGCACCACAAAGGTTTCATAATATAATTATGAACATGTTTTAGGTAGCGTACAATAAATTTCTATATAAAAATATTGTATTACATATTAAAAATATATATTTTTAAGAGATGAATACAATCTTCGAATTTACTTCTAAACTTCGAGTTTGAAAATAAAACACTACTAATAAATATACAATGCTTCCAGAATTCGGAGTGTTTTAACACTAGAATCCCTCTGCCTACCCTACTGTGTGCGGGATACAGCGTGAAGCTGATTTATTTATTTATTTTATTTTAATAAATATACTACTGCGATATATAGATATGATGCGATAAGAAACTCAACACCTAATGATTATCCCTGAAACTTTATCGTTAACGACCACTAAATAACGGTCTTGGAATAACTATTAGCATGTCGATAGAGTTACTTTAATTATATATGTATAAACATATGTACCTACTTAGAAAAGTAATGAAATGTGTTACTTAGATTTTTAAGTCTCCCGCTTTACTTAGCATAGGCTTATAGGATATGCAGAGAGATCCTATTGTCGAGTACCGTCAACCTGTGGGACTACAATTATGTAATTTGGCACGAAAACATTAAAAAGTAAAAAAATAATAGATATTTCATAGAAAAACATAATTACAAACGAATATAGTAGTAAATGTATACAGTTAATTTCATAAAACGTCTGCTGTGTTCGGGATATATGTATGATAAATATTTACATTAAATTGTATGTTCTATGTATACTTTCATACATACGTAAATTGTGGAAACAGGACCAATTTCAGGACCAATCTGGAAGTTCATTTTTTTTATTTTTACGCCGTACATATGTTACATATTTTAAATATAAACTATTATTATTAATTTTCAACACACTTTCTCTGCCTGTCTTACATAAATGTCAAATTATATATTTTTTTAACATGAATACTATAAAATTACATTTTACCTGTAGGTAATATCACAGCGTCTACAGCTTATGAATGTTTTTTATACCAACAGAACGAGTGATGGCCATAAAATATTCAAACCAATCATCGGGAAAGCTTCTGCTTGACTCGACTTAATAAACCGTTTCTAGATCTCGTAAAAAGGTCTCATTACTATGACGAGACAACGTCGAAACATTTTTTTTAAGTAATATACAAATTGAAAAACTTATATATTACTATAGTGTTGTATGCCTATCTCGGTTTGGCCAAGTATTTTTAAATAATTTTCAATTAAGATTTCTATATTACATTCCCACAACTGTACTTTACTTTGCAACAACTTTTGATTAAATTGATATTAAGTAAGACTTTTTTAAAAAACTATCTAAATAATGATCTCTAAATGTGGAACAGGTACTCCAAATATTAATTAAAGCATTAAAAAAAAGACTATTTGAAAACTTTGGTATAACATAAAACAAACAAAAAATATTTATTTGCGAAAATCACAAGCGGTGGTCCAGTGCAATCGTTATGTGCCGAGAATTTTGATTCTTGTTCTTTACCGACTTATTTTCATTTTCTTCTTTTTTTCTGGCTTTTTATCTATTAACTCATTCTTATAAAGTAAGATGTGATGACTACTGTTTAAGTTAAAGCTCGAAGGTTGAGGGTACAGGTTCAAAATTTGTGTCTTGTGTGGACATGAAAACTTACTTTAATTTGCAATTAACAAAATCATCAAGTCATATAATGCATGAAAGAATCAATTATCGAATAGGCCCTAATTGGATACTATAATCCATCCGTAGTATGATCTTCCAAAGAGTTCAAACTCACATTAATATTTTGATACAATCAAATTATGATGAGATAAAAAAAAATAATATTTTCTATCTCGTCATAATATAATAACCCTCCTAATTTTTTTCTTGTTTAAATACTGCCATTAGTAATATTATGTTTCGACACTTTCGCTGAGATCGGAACTCCACAGTGAGGACGCTATCACACCGTAATACGTATCGTATATAAAACAAATAATATTTTATGAGTTAAATATATATGCAATACGAT
>DWAN01007087.1:0-10040 GCA_018230445.1 Heliconius hewitsoni | reverse complement strand
AAATAAAATATTTCTTTATTTTATATTTCTAACCATTTAAATTTTATTATGTTAAATATTATCAACAGTAAATAAGTACAATTGAACCTTTAGAGGCTAAAATATATATTTCCTTCTTGTATATTTTTATATAATTCATATTTACGGTAAGTAATAAGCTAATAAAATATAAATTAATATTATTGTATATCGCATTGCTATTAATTGTAGGCGTAATTGTTAAGCGTAGCAACCCTGAACAGGAAAAACCTTACAAATACTAAGTTGCCTATCATGAAGTACGTTCAAAAACTTAATTTTACATGTTATTATTTTTTTATATTAATATATAGAATTAGTGTAAAACGAAAGTTAAAATTTTCATTGTATTGAAACAATTTATGGAAACATAACTAATAAATATACTAAATTAAAAATAGAAACATTCTTTCTATGGTTTACTGATGAAGTAATACATTTATATTTTCTTGAATAAAGTTACATTATTTTTAAATAATTATGAGTTTATTTTTTTTAAATAAAAATAAACATCATTATTAATAGAACAAAAAAATGGTGATCTGTAATGAAGTATGTATTATGTACCATAAATGTAGACTGTGAACTGTGAAGGTTTATAGAAATATTTTATTTACGTCATCGGTCAGTCTCGGAGAATAGATCCATTGCATTTAAGTTACAGAAATAACTTTGTTTGTTTTTGTATTATAAATTCTAAACTGAAACATTCTTAACTCTAATTAGAAATTTCAATATATTATTATGACAACCATATTAATCTTATGAGACGGGATTATAAATAACATATGAAGGATTTTACCGGCTATTTTTGGCTATTTAAAAATTTTACATTTGTAAGTAATACATTTACTACATTTTATACAGATTTATAAATTAAAAACTATTTTCCTTTTGTTACAATGACATTTTACATACATTTTAATAATACTACACATGAAATATGATATAAGAATCCCTAAAGTAATATTTTGTTTGTGTTTATGTTTTTATGTTTAATTGCATGTTTTTTTAAATTTCCTATGTTAAAATCGAAAAAATAATTAATAATGGTGATGAAACTACAGAATGAATATTCTATTGACTACAGAATATTATGTATGACACTAATTTTTAATTCTCATATATCATGCTTTCAATTAATATAATATAATTTACTATCAATTGTACAGTCGGCGCTGCCTTACTGTATCTCTATTTGGGCAGTACTACAAAATTAATGCACCTTGAATTAGAAAGGGTACATAAAGCTCTAATCAAAGTGTATATACTTCAAAAAAGTCAAATTCTCCACTAAACATTTATTCATTGCTCTCAGTTTGGACATAACTCAGAATATTTTATAAACCCGTAAATTGGTTTATTATGATAATATTATAGAAGAAATAAGAAAAAATATATAATATAATTAAAATTTCCATAAATAAAACCAGATTTGCTTCCATGCAGTTCATCAAATGATCTGCCCAATTATATAATGAGAAAAACTAAGAAATTTACATAGATCCTAAAAGTAATGGTGATTATAAAAAAATCCTCATGGACTGAATTAAGACAAGGTCAGGAAAATATTTATTGCTTATAATATTAAAACAGATTTGATATTGTATTAGAAGAATGAGGACTCCTAATACAATGCCTGTAAATATTTGTTTACAAAGAGATTTCTGTAACAATTATTTATGTGTAAAATCTGTTCAACAAATAAAGTATTTTTATTATTATTTATACTTTATTATACAACTAGTGACCTATATCAGCTTTGCCTACTTTACCTACACAATGATTTATCTACTAATATAATAACTTTAAATTTATATAACTTTTTTATTTATGAACTAATTGAAATCAAACAAACACTAAATGTGAAGGTAAGTTCACAACAATACAATATCAAAAACTGCATTTAAATTGGTTTACCCATGTCTGTGAGAGGCATACAAACACACAGATAGATTTTTTAAAAACTATTGTTTGGATTTCTTTACTTCGATAAACACTGCCAATAATATATACCTTCCATATACAAACAGCAATCAGTTGTAATTTTATTATTTACATAGATTTATTAACAATATATATAAGTGGGGAACGGATTGTCTTAACACTATGATAGCTTTATTATTTTTTTTACTGTCTATTTAACAAATTTGGTTGAATATTTCAGAAACATGTCACATAAACAAACTCCATACAGTCCAAATTTTCCACAAAGCCAAGGCTATGCTCCACCAGCTGAAGGGAATAAATCAAATGACAACTATCCAATGCAAAACTATCCACCACCTGGGCCAATGCTACCACCAGGTGCTCAGCCCTTACCAGGAATGCAAACGGGATTCCAACCTGGTTTTCAGCCTGGTTTTCAACCTGGGTTTCAGCCTGGATTTCAGCCTGGTTTTCAACCTGGTTTTCAGCCAGCCTATGCTCCAGGATACCCTCATCCTCAACCTGGATATCCACCACCTGTAGTGCAACAACCTGTTCCACAAGCACCAGGTATGTATTTGGTTATTGTATTATAATCAACACAAAAAAAGTAATAAAAACAAAATCTTTATATGTTTTCTAAAAAGTATTTAAAAAAAATACTTGTTGGAGAGGGAGAAAATGCTATTCATTAATATTTTTTTAAAATTAAAATGTAAAAAAATATAAATGAATGAAGCATCCAAGCAATTATCTTTGGGTAGCAGAAATTTGTATATTTTCAAAAAAGTAAAAGTAATAAACATCAACCCTGAATATTTCCTTACAACATTATTCGTTTTTCCTTATGCAGCATAGAAACCCTGAAAAGTTTGTCTTAAGTAGTGTAAGAACTCTTTAAATCATTATTTGGAGTTATATAGGAGTCATATTATTGGTCATCATGATCATGTTTCATCTTTTTCATAATTTTATTTCTTTTTTAATTCAGAATATTAAAGTTATTGTTTACTGAGATTTATTCATTAACTATATATATAATTTGGTTTTACTTTACTAAAAGCTAAAGAAATGTATAAAAAATATATATATTCTTGATTCCTTAGTAATTGTCAGTGAATGTATTAATTAAACTTAGTGATAATAATGTTTACTTAAAGTTATTGTTAAAGTGATACTACTGATAAATAATTAGTGCTTACGTTATTCTCAGTTATGACAGACAGTGCATATTTAAAAGTTATTATTTTACTATATTTATTTATTTTCTTAACCTACCTTTTATAATTATTAGTACCTTTTATAATTATGAAAGTGTTAAGTGATAGTGGTAATATTAACTTTGATTTTTTATCTGAGGAAATTCCTAAAAACAAATTGAAGCTAGCTCATGAAAATTGTTCTAAGTTCAGAAAATATTTATCCCGAAAGTGTACAAAAATCGTTAATATAAATAATAAACGAGTTTATATAGAAACATTGTCTGTAGAGAGTGCAAAAAGATCTATTAAGCAACTTTATAAAAAAGTATTCACAAATCAAATGAATGGCTACGAACAATTATTAACAGATCAAGAGAGGAGGTTAACGAATGTTGTTGATTATATAAATGTGGTGGAGGGCATCTAGACCGTTGTTGTCTTGTGTTGTGTTGGTAATGTTTACTTATCATTTGTCTGGTCTTCCTATATATCATTAAATATAATTACATGTTTATGTTAATTTGTGTAATGTTAATGATATATATGAAGACATTTTCAAATTTGGTAGTGTATTAGAATTCAGAATACAATTTTCTCCGCTCATTATTAAATTATGTGAAAGTATGTTATTTATATAATATGGAAATATGCAATATGTTGTGATTAACAGGAAATTTTATATTAATTATTTATAGCATTTAATAAAAACAAAAATAATTGTACAGATAGTTTTCAATGGCAGGCTTATTTCTAAAAGAAATCTCTTCCAGTCAACCATCAAAAAGTCGATGAAAATCAAGTCGCGGTGTAAAACAACCTATGCTATAAAAAATAAATAAATAAATTATACATGTTTTTATTATTTAAGAATATTTACAAGTTCTATAAAAAAAAAACAATTATACTATATTACCCGTGTACATAACGTTGTATATATAACAACTGTATGAATTAGAAAATGTGTAAAAAAATTATGTTTAAGAAAAAAATGGTATAATTTTCACGTGCGTGACTGAACATGATGGATATGAGTTTAAAAAGAAATTATTCGAAAGTGGATTATGGAGTGATCTTACGTTATGGTTTTTTCTACATACAAACAAGAGATAGGTACACGTATTTTTTGTGCTATATCGAAAGAAACAACACAAACATACCTTTATCAAATTGTATGAATAAATATTAAGAAAAATAAACTTGAGCTTTATCTTCTTTATTGGCACATAATTAAGCAATATAATATATTGTTTATATTTAACGTCATTTACTTGTGTAAAGTAAATATTCTGTAATATACCTAAGATTAGATATATTTATCTAATGTCGAAAGCATTTGTTATTACATTGTAATGTGTAGTTTTTTTGTTTCATATTTTACATATTATAGATACGTCTTCGTCATACACTGACTTTGCTAATCAACTTTTGCAAAAAAAAAATACTTACGTAGAAAACGTAGAAAATCTTAAAATAATATATAGTGTCCTTTAGATGTAGGTGTGTGTACATTTATCTAGTGCGATAACAGAAAGTTAACATTGCGCTCAACGATAGTTGTAGTGTTATTAAGTACTTAGCACATTGTATGTAGTTAAAGTAAAGGTACACTTTCAGGCGGCTGGATGACTATTCCGCAGGGGCTTACAAACTGTCCACCTGGCTTGGAATACCTGTCTATGATCGATCAACTTTTGGTTCATCAGAAAGTTGAGTTATTAGAAGCTTTCGTCGGATTCGAGACAAATAACAAATATACAATAAAAAATTCAGTCGGTCAGAAAGTATACTACGCTGTTGAAGACAATGACTGCTGTACTCGTAATTGTTGCGGCCCTATGCGACCTTTCGATATGAAAATCATGGATAACTTTAGAAATGAGGTATATTTTACTTATTTCATTTCAAACATTTATAATAACTTTAGTTGCTAGCGCATCTAGTATGGAAATAGATTCACAAAACATCATCATTCAGAGATTGTATGTATAGAAAAAAGATATTGTATTCATTATACACCAATCTTTAGAATATATTAAATTCAGGAACGTTCTAATAAACTAAGCAAGATTTGTATCCTATACTTTTGATATGAGACACTAATATTAGATTAAAAAAAGAACGATCTGCAACTCTATCTAAGTATCAATTGCTTATACCTAACCTTCTTGCGATTGAGAAAAGATATTCAAAAGTAACTTCACAATTTTTCCCGAATACCAGGACAGCCAGAAAATTAAGTATTAAGGCTTTCCGTACTTTTCGTCTAAGTTCGAGATTAAGCGTGAAACTATACATTTTTCAGGTAATCCATTTGCATCGTCCACTGGCTTGCGATTCCTGCTGGTGTCCGTGCTGGTTGCAAAGCATGGAGGTGACGGCGCCGCCCGGCACCGTCATAGGCTCCATCGAGCAGGAGTGGTCCATATGCAAACCCTCGTACGTCATCAAGAATGCCGCTGGTGATGTCGTGTTGAGAATCAAGGGCCCGTTGTGCACTTTCTCCATTTGTGGCGATGTCGAATTTCATGTAAGTCTAATCTTTGTTATTTTCATTACCTATTTATTAAAAAATAGATACCTACATACTAATGTTATGATTGATTTTGTAAATAATTATTCAATGCTTAAATATTTTTTATACTCATTTTTTGTCTACATGGACGTACAGATGAAGTGAATTGCCTAAATCGGTGAGTGTTCTTCTAAAATTGTTATAATTATTAAAGGTTGGCCTTTCACAGCTCATCATCTATGAATAAAATCTTAAAATCGAATTATTTTTATTTTCTATTAAGACTAGTTTATGGGGCGGCCTCTTTTAGAAGCTGAGCTAGGCTGCAATACAGTTTCAAGGTTTGCTCACAAAACCAAGAGATCCAAAGCTTGTATACCTACTTATCGCAGCCAGCAACTTTACCATGAAAATTGGCTATCCGCCAGACACAAATCCCGATCTACTGGATTATAAAATTTGGCAATATTTAGAGGAAGCAATCTTTCCTAAATCTTTGCCAATTTTAAAAACGTGCATTATACACGCGTATAATAAAAATACCTAAGATTAAATAGGCTAACAATCTTACCTACTCACATACCGTAATTTTGACATTAAGTATTTATGGTTCCTCATCTTTCTTAGTAGTATTAATTCATATTTTATTTAAATCCCTGTAATACATTATTAAGAACACATTTAAATCAATCACCGGTTTTTTGCATTCATTTTAATCAAAATTGAAAAGGAAAATCCATGTGAAGCTAAAAGGAACCTACCTCGAAATTATAAAGAATAGATGTTTCTAACGCGCTTTTACACAGAGGTCCAAAATATAGACACGGTAAAGGCGAGGCAACGAGTTATGTGTTTCACGCTTTTGTTTTCAATGATATTTTAGTTGTTATTCGTGACTTACTGTCCTCTTTTTTTATATCTGTACAAAATTGGTATTGAAAACTGTTGGCAGATAGACCTATAATAAGCCCCCAAATAAAAATAATAATAATTAGCCCGGGTCTAATTATTATTTTGGAGCATTTATTGATGTCCATGTCGATTTCTGACACCCAGAGCCTCGAATTATAGCGGAAAGTGGAGGACGAAGTACTTTAACAAACGGAGTTCAAGGTATTAAGCGAAATTTAAAAAAAAACGAAAACACCCTCATACAAATGTATATAAAGTTGTTATTTTATATACATGAGACCTATATTAAAATGATTTATTTTGAGTTGTTACTCAAACAAAATCATTTTGATATATGTAGGTATAAAGCCAATTCAGCTCCATACGCGTCTATCAACTCTCAAGGCTTCGCATTATACACTCATTGAGTGCTATTACTCACTGTTGGCAACTGCTAGCGCGATGTAATCTTATTTATTTAGCTCTTATAAATATAAACTGACATCGAATATCGTTTTAATAAACACTATACAGTTTAGTTTATATATGTATATTGTAGTGTATGAGACCAGTCGTGGCGCAGGGACAAAATGTGACTGTAAAATCGACTGGTTGTGGGTTCGATCCCCACTCGATGAAATAAAAATATTAAATATGTCTAGGCAAAAGGCGCGGCGTTAAGTTCCGTTCTCAACAGGCAATGCCTCCAGTCTTAACACTATGTTCCCTCTGCCTACACTGATGTGTGCGTCGAAACTTTTCATAAAATTATGGCCTATCTGTTATTCTGATGTATAAAATATATTACTATAAAATTTCATCTAAATCTCTTTAACAGTTTTAGCGTGAAAGTGGAACAGACACCCCTTCTTACAAACTGTCACATTTAATATATTGGTACATTAGTAGAATTATAATAATACAGGTTTGTTTTTATTCGATTATTGTCGATATAATATAAGATTTCAATTAGTTTCTTTAATAATTGTGAGGATCTGGGAGTTATACAATGATATTATTAAGCAGGCGAACGAGGTTTTTAATAGTAGGTATTACAATGGATAGTTCTTTGGTATATTCTGATTACTTGTTAGAGAAAATGATATATAGGGATTTTTTTCTATTTTTAAAAGAAAAGAAAGAGAAGTGTTATATTTATTTAGAAAACTTATAAAAATTGGAACGCGCCTCCTGGGCGGTTTCCAGGACGCGCGGGTTCGAGTCCCGCTACGTTCGAATTTTTATACGTTTTCTAAATAAATATTTTTCTTTCCTGAAGTGTGGATTATAAATTTATATCAAAATAATTCTGTATGCAATTAGTCATATTATTTTGCCCTTTAGACTCGCTCGGTGTAACTCAATGACTAGGATACTTGATAACATTTTATTTAATTACATTGTTTACTCTTAATAATGGTCTTATAAGAAAATATTGGTTTGTGTATTATATTCAAAATCGAATGTTACTTAATATTTTAAATCGATTATTTAAAAATTTAATTGGCTTCGTGACAGTAATTACTTATTTTAACTATATTTGCGCAGCGTGAAATTTATAAAGTAAAAACTATAACAATAACGACAGGAATAATGTAGGAATTATTGTTGGACCACTCAAATCGATCCAGGAAAATACTACATTTTAACATATAATTTATAAAATTAATATTTTAACATATTCTTATATATTTTTTTCATATTAACGTGTATTTTACAACTATTTTTATTATTGTTATTTAATAATAATTATAAAATAAATTACATTATATTATTACAGTACATATTATTATTATAAATTACATTTCAATTTAAAATATATAATAACAGTTTTGTCATTATGTATTTTAAATTGAAATGTATAGGAACTTATAAGACATTCTAGGTATATATTTAAATTATTTATTCAGATTAAATTACAATATCTGTTTGCTTTGGCAAAGGCCGCTCCCAACTCTAAATGAACCTGTCCATAAAGTGCCTGCTAATACTCTTATTGGTCTGCTCAATGATGTTCTTATTCTGTCACATTTTTTTTCCCAGTATGCTCATCTCTAGCTTTTTGATAAACCTCTAATATTCTTGTATGGGCTTTGGTGAGAGACATTTCTGACATCCATATGTAAATACTTGCAAATTGTAGGTATTAAACAATTTCGATTTTTCATGGTCTCATGGATTTCGTATCTATTCCATTTGTGCCCTAGAGATTTGACTTATATATAAATTGTTACTTAGTTGAGACTAATCCCTCCTCCCCCATTTCAATATTTTCACACTGAACATGCAGTGTCTCAAGTATTTTGTGGAAAGTGGGGAACGGAAATGTCAAACACTAGGTTCCCAGGATATCAGGATATAGCGTAAAGCAAAAAAAGTTTAATTATTATATTATATTAATAATTTTGCAGGTGTATTCCAAAGACGGTGAAACGAAAGTGGGCAAAATAACGAAGCAGTGGTCAGGATTGGCGCGCGAGGCCTTCACGGACTCTGACTACTTTGGCATCACCTTCCCAATGGACTTGGATGTTAGGATCAAGGCTGTACTGCTCGGTGCATGTTTCCTTATTGTAAGTATATTATATGTTTAATGCGTATGTTATAATACAACTGTTACATCATTATATGTATATAGAGGCCGTCGTCGTGCAGCGGCTCAGTGTCTGACTGTAAACGCGATGGTTGCGGGTTCGATTCCAACTCGGGGGAATGTATTATTTTCATTTCCTCACTGTGGTAATAAAGCGCGGCCATTCCGCTATCTACCCTGTCTCTATGTCTTCACTGTCTACCCTGTGCAATATGCGGAATATAGCGTGAACTTAAAATAATATTTTTTATTACCATACAGGTAATGTTTCAGTGACATCGTTATATAAGATTTTGATGAAGTTTTCTATTCTATATTATGATGTTTTCTTTGATGGTTTGAAAACATAATAAGACTCGAAGGGGGTGGCGTTGAAGTTGATATGTTCTATATAGCAATACCTTTGTATACTACATAGTATTACATAACGCTAGCTAGAAAATAATGAATCGAAAATACCACGACTGGCATCGATTACATAAGTTTGTTTAAATTTATGATGAAAAGAAATATTTAAAAAAAAATCTGTTTTTAAACCAGACTTTATACTTAATGAATTTGAAAATTTATATTCCAAATGAATACTTTAAATTGTTTTTAATATTAAATTATTAAACTGTGTGTATTACAGGATTTCATGTTTTTCGAAAAATCTGGAAACCACGAGAGAGACGGTCCTGGGATGCTCTAAGATAAGAAATGCACAATAACAAAATTATGAACCTTATCTCCCAAGTTTACTTGAATCTCTTACGAATTACAAGTATAACACAGTTTACGAAGTGTACGCTGAGCTATGCATTTGTGTGTTTATATAATGTAGGTGCTGTGTCTAAACCAGATCTTTATACAAGCGACCTACACCTTCTTGTACCGATAGCAACTTCACATATTT
>DWAN01007086.1:0-10040 GCA_018230445.1 Heliconius hewitsoni | reverse complement strand
ATACGCGATTAATCCGGTAAAAATAGTTTCATTTATAATGTGTAATAATCGTGAAGAACTTATTAATAATATGATTTTTACTATTCATTTATTATTATTGAAAAACATACAAGTGTTTTGGACTCGAAGGGTTCCGGATCATTATCTATAACAACGGCAAAAAATCACTTATAGGAGCCCCCTAAAATATTTAACATAATTCTTTTTTCATAATAAAATTGTATTGTAACTTTTTTTTCTTATAGCAGCAACAGAAATACATCATGTCTACAAAATTTCAACTGTCAAACTATCACGTTCATGCTGGCTGAGAGCGCGGTCTTACTTAGTAAGGTTCCGTTTTATCCTTTCTGTACGGAACCCTAAAAAAAATCTCTTATTGTCTCAAAGGTTATCTTTAATATTTGTGTTCTAAGTTGAGCTGCGAATCAATTAGAGGGTTCTCAGTTTAAATTGGTAGTACGTGTCGACAGTTGGCAGGTGGCGTTCACAGTGCCGCGCCGCCGCCGTCGGAAAATCTACGTGTACCGTCCCTACATTTAATCACCTCCTTTGATGTGTTACAAAATAATCGTAAAGCTATTTCCAAAGCTAAAGAGACGAGTTCACTTCGTGGTTTCGGACGAGATTAACGTTTCAATAACATACCACATACCGATGTCAATCAAATGAAAGTTGTTTACCTGAAATGAAACAAACGTTCTTATGAAATATTGTTCGCTCTAATACATTTCATAGTTCCTGAAAGAATTTTCAATTAAAACTTTAGAGTTTTTTAATGGTTGCACCATTTTATACATACTGTTTATATATATTGACGTTGATAAAACATATAGTAAATATCGTAACTTAGCGAGGCGTAAGTTCACTATATTGCAGGAAGCATCTGTCCGCGGCTGGATTTATCTCAAGGCAAATTACAGTACTCACATTGTCGCCAAGCCGTCGTGTACAAAGACAATACTTCGAAAAGACAATACTAACATGCTCCTCGCTATACAGTACTCGTCTTCAAGACAACAGAGTGTATATTCGTATATAGCTACATTTGATATAATTTGCGAGTTAGGTTAGGGGACTAAATTATCCCCCCAAATAAATAACCGTAAACGAATTCCGTCAAAATAATGTGATTTTAATTGAGTACTTTTCGTTGATTTTGTTATTATATTTGCATTATATTTTTATATTGACTGTAAAATAACATGAATATTTAAATAATTTCAAAACACTTTTCAAGTATTTTAAACTATTTAAGAAAACAAACGTACTTATCTGAAGCAGAACCTTTAAAAGAACAGGCGAATAATAAATAATGAAACAAAATTTTATAGCACAAATTATGATATCTTAGAACAAAATTAAAACTTTTCAGACCAGGATTACAAAGTTAAGTCAATTATTTATATAACAGCAATAAGCTTTACGACAACATTATGAAACTTGCGAATGGCGACTTGGAAGTTAAAGTTCTGGCCATATTGAAATCTTACTCTGTTTATGTGACAGTTTGGGAGTTTGGACAAATTGTCTAATCGCCTTTTCGGTGAGGTTTGTTTGAACGTTAATTATCTCCATTTACTTGGGTAGGTATATTCTAATAGATCGCTCCGGGTGGTAGGGGTGAGACAAGACAAGATTCTCGTTTGACAGGTGCCTCGCTCCGTTGAACTCGTCCTCCGTTTAATTGAGACCGTTTTAATCTCGCGAAATATTAACGTTGATTATGTGTATTTGTTTACTAAAACTAGTTAGTGTGACGTTATCGTGACGTAGTTGTTTAAACATATACAGTTTTAAACATATATAGGTATATGACTTATGAATGTTTCTTTTGTGCAAACCTACAGATTTTTTTGCCACATTATTTTGGTTGGTCGACTGGTACAGAATATTTTTTAGCAGTGGAACGTAAAAAACTCAACAAACACCTAGTAATTATAAAAAAGCAGTATAAAAAAGTTATAATATCACAACTGTAACTAAATTAAAAATATATACTCAAGCATCTATCTCTTTAAGGAAATTTTCACTAAACCAATAAATACATTTTCAATTTTTAAATAGAAAAACTCAAACATAAACAACCTCCATTACGCAAATCGAGGTAAACCAATTTCTTAATACCCAAAATCAATTTACAAATTGAAATTCAAAGTGTTCTCGTAAATATCTCTTACCACTTGCTCCTTTAAATATACTAGGGCTTCCTCTCTTTGTTTTAAATATGCATTGCGCCAAGTAACTCGAAAGTGTCTCGAAAGAGTCTTGGCACTTGTTGAATATTTAAAAACCACCTCCAATCGACTATTTCGTTCGTGTAAACAATGTTTCCATTAGAACGTTTATATAGACTTTTACTGTCGCAGTATCTTCGGTTCATTAGGTATATAAGAGAAGAATATGAAATGGCGTCTGCAGAAATATTATTGGTTGATGATTGAATTCATTTATTATTGTATTATCTTATTATATTTATTGTATACTGGATATTGGATTTAACGTATATATGATGAAAACAATTAAAAACAAACGATAAGAGAGAAATATTTATTTAATTTCGTATAAAATTTATTGAATTTAGCTTTGAAACAACAGTTACCTCTAAAAATATGTTCATGTGTTTTTCGTTTTTGTATTATTTAGGCTATATACATTTCTTCAAATATGCTATACATAATGTTAGGTTGTTGCTATCTAAATTGCGTTCACCTAATGTTTTGTCATAATTTACATGTATTTCCTCTTTTTTTCATTAAAATTATTCAAAATTCGTGCGTTGCGTGCATTCGATATCACAACTATTTTATTCGATGTACATATAAATAAAAAAAATATTACTTTGCGTCTAATATATGCATATAACCGACCTCAAAAACTATAATTACATCCAAATATGTAGAACAAGCGAAACGTATTACGATAATATGTTAATTAAAATCGACTGAAATAATTATGGCTGACATCATCAATTTAAATTTTGTTTGCATTTGAATGCTTGGTCAATAAAAACACTGAATCGCTCGCTGTGTAATTATTTTGATAACGTTAAATAATTCGATATTTAACGTTTCCACCGCTACTGTGCGAGTTCTAGGCGTGTTCGATTTATTTCAACAAAGCGGTTCTATTATGTCTGACTGTTTGTGTGTTTAATCTACACTAGACTGATTTTTTATTATCATTTGTACATATGTATTTGAGGTTGTAGAGCATACCTTCTTGTGTCCTACTTTAGGATGTGCTTCATATTAGAAAACATTTACGTCTCAAAAAATACACTCTATAACATCACTCTATCTCACTCTTTAGTCAATCTTATTCTTCTTCTTCCTGGCATTAGTCCCGGCTTCTACCAGGGTCTGCCTTCCTACTCAACCTACTCCACTTTGCACGGTCCTCGGTGGATAGACCATTGGCTCTCATGTCCTGCATCACGACATCCAACTAGCGCTTCTTTGGGCGTCCGAGAGGTCTCACTCTCAATGTCAGGTGGGAAAAGGGAGGAAATATATTTCCACGTTATCCGTGAGTAGGTACTAGATAAAAATAGTTTAGATGGTTTTTTTATTGTATAGATATGCGTAGTTCGACAAGACAATAACAATACGTCCGAGTTGTCAACATAAATAAATGAAGTTTACCTACTTAATATGACCTAAACAACAAAATAGTAATGATTATTGAAAATATAATGTTCCAAATTTTAGCAAATATTCACAACGGCAATGATAAAATAAAGCAATATTTATAAATCTTGACTGTAACTCTGATACGAAATCTCGTTAATTAAATTTTACCTCCCGGGGGTGAAAGTTTGTTGTTACTAAACGTGTCAAAGGTTTAATTGTGTTTTGAGATAGCAATATCAATATATATGTACGACATATAAATAACATTTCCACTCAAAATACTTCATCTAATAGTTGCTGTTTTTAGTTCAAACTGAATAGGTATGCTATTTTATACGTTGTAATATTGATATTGGTTATAAAGTAATCTAAATAATTAGCCTTCTATAAAACCTTCTCTTCTTCTGCTTACTTAGTTTTAACTAGTTCCCGCCTACACTTTTGGGCTTATGCATGCTACAAGTCGATCTAGCAACGAATAGGAGGCCATGCTAGATAGACTTGCAACAAAAGGGGCTCGGTATCAAGACACTCCTTTCTCCGGTTGCCACCTAAATTTGAGAAGTTGCATGAACAGAAGAAGAGACCGAACTCACAACTCACATTGCGCTGCGCTAGCCGCAATCAGTTTTAACAATACAACTAGTTTTGTATCTACTATTATAATTAGTTTTGCTTGTCAATTAAAACTTCTCACCGTATGGGACTATATTGCTAAGGCGGCATTTCATTATTTCTTATTGATTAGCTGGACCTCTATGATATATTATTTTCAAAATATAGCTACTTTTTTTAATTTAATACTAGCCTAGATCCTGCCCAGGCCTAATAATAAGTTATTCAGCAAAAAAAAACATTTAATTCTGTCCCGTAGTTCCGATAACACTTTAGTTGTAACAGTAGTTGTCAAGAAATTATATAACGATGTATTCGCGCCTCGCAGCCTAAGTAAAACTATTTCATAATAAAACGACAACCACCTCCGAGCATGGAGACGCTAAGTTCATAAGTTAATTAAAACTTATTAGCATAAAAACTGACACCTGCATGCAAACTGAGGCTGCGAGTGCAAATGACCTAGCCTTAATTTACCGAAAACCTTAAAAATTTTGAAATAAGTTTGTTTAAGCTGTCACAAAATACGATATAGTCGATATTATTCAATGTTGACAGATTATATTATATTTTTAGTATTTATTCTGGGATACAGACGCATAAGAAACATTTTTGGCTTTGTTCAGGTTAGGTCACTTTGGTCTGACAAGCTAAAATGAAGCAGAGGTAATGGGGGGATGAAGTAGACGCAACGAGCGTGGCTCGTGAGATGCGATCTGCATACATTAGCCTAACGTCTTTTAGTTTTGACACCTGCTCTCAGCATATGAAAATGCGGCGAGATGGATGGCGCAAACATACGAGGAATAAAAATTTGACTGATGCTGAAATAAGTATTGTAATCATTTTTATATACGAAAGCTTTTAGGTTAATCATTTTTACCTACATGAATATATTATATACATGCGTATAATTTTATTTCATTTAAATGTTTTGTGAAAAAGACGTGAATATTTTTAGGAAAAAATAATTAGAAAACACAACAGTTTTTTTTTACTTAGCTTTTTCTAGGTGGTTACTTCTCCAGCAATAAAGCGTAAAGCTACTAGTAGTATTTATATTTGGAATTCCATTACTTCATACAAATTTCTTTCACACTTTTAATTGTAATATTTTCTACTTGCTCTATTTACAGGTATCGCTCTAGTGGTAGATACGCATTTGTTTGAAATACCCTGTGAAACAACAATCCATTATAAGACGTGATGTTACATCAGCAAGTGTTTATTGCATCAGCGCTGATTGCTTCACTAGCAATATGCTAAGATGCAAATTTGTTATGACACGATCAAATGAATGCTATTAAACATAGAAACTAACAAAGCCAAAAGAAAATATTCACTTTTCCAACATTCGTTTCTTTTTTCATTATTTACTTTATACTGAAACCAGACGAAAATATTGTAGAGCTTTATAAATAAATCGGATATTTCATGAAAAACATTTGACAAATTTCCGCTAACTAAAAAGTTTGTGATACAATTTAGTGTCCAAGTGAGTATAAAATATAAGAAATAGTGCTTTAGTTTGACACTCGCTCTCAACGAGCGCTAAGATATATGGCGCAAACTTGTCGTGAATAACGCGATTGTTGCAATAGCGTCGCTTGGAGAATTATTTATTCGCTTCACTATATTTCTAAACAATTTTTCAAATTGTACTTGGTAATATATGTTGTTATAAATATAAATCAACGCTTGAAACACATTATAAGTTAATTTTATATAGTATAAAAAATAGAAACTTACCTCATCAAAGACTTAACTTCTTAACAATGAAAGCTAATTAAAATAATCGCCGTTGCTATGATAGCATTCATTTTACATTATAAAATTTAAAATACAAGCGAACAGTTTCAAACCTTTAATATTACAGACGCGAAAGAACGTGTTCCACTTGGCTCCATTAAATTAAAGAAAATTACATTAATGTATTGATAAGCTCTACAAGGGTGGAAAATATTTTACGAACCCATGTTATATTAAAGAGAGGGTATGTATAGCTGGGAAGTTTAAATGCTGGAGTGAGACGAGAGCTGTCACGTGACGGAACATTTTAATAATGCAGTCGCTCGTTTAGTATGAAAATTAGCTGGCGAGCGGTGATGGCCTTGTGACATCGTGTGTTTTATTGATGGCCCAGAATCTGTGAATACGAATAATATATTGGTGGTTCACGTTATTTGCTGTTTTTTAATAAAAACAATTTCTTATTTTCTTAATTTTGTCGTCGTGGCGCAAGGCCACAAGGAGTGGGTTCAATCCCCACTCGCGGGAATTAATTATTATTTATTATGTTAATTTCTTCGCTCCAGCAAAGCTTCGCAAAAGAGCAAAACACAGGCGTTGATTTCCACCACCATTTCGCACGCAGTGCCTCAAAAAAATCGCCGGAAAGTGGGGCACGAAGTATCTTAATACTAAATTCTCTTTGTCTTCCGTGATAAATGCGGGATGCAGCGTGGAGCCGATTAAATTGATTTTAAAAATAATATTGCTAACCCTGTGATTAACATTACAAAATATTCTCCTAATATTATTTAATATAATAATAACAAAGTAAAGCATTTTCTTTGTGACGAGTAAAACGGTTTCAATTTTTCTCATCACACGCGTATCTCGTAAAGATCTGTAGCCGATCGAAAAGTATCCCGCGTTATCGAGCCCGACACGTGACCTGACTGCTGACACGCCGCCAGGAGGTTTAAGTGCATATTATATTAGATACAAATGGAATACTATATACTCAAAAGTTCTCCGTTCAAGTAAGCTATAATAGAATTTCTATGGTAATTTTTTCCCTTAAAATTATCCTCCTATTTTGGAAAAAGATAAAAACATAATAACCTTTCAGAGTGCAATCTGTATGATAAATATTTTCTTATTGAACTATGCAATTATACTTTAAAATAAAATTTAAGGAATATTCATCGTGAGCAATGATGGCGTTATTTTCTTACATTATTAATCTATACAAAAATTAGCCTAGCGTTTTAACATCGTGTTGCAACACAGGTGAGCACTGGCTCTAGCAAAGCTCGCTAAAGTCAACAACTGAACGCATAAAATATTCACGTCACTGAAAATTCAATTTGTAGTTTCAACCTTTAAAGTATCCATAACTTAAAAACATTACTTCTAAAATGATATTCTTGTGTCTAGTAAAAAGCAGTTGGCATACAAATGATATTATCGAACGTTTAATTAGTTTTGTCGTGTCAGAGATATTGTCAAAATTATAATTGTATCCTTTCATGACAAAATAATTCAGATACCTTTATCAAATATATTATATATTTTTTTATAAATGTATCTAATAACAATTTTGACAAAACCCGTAAAACATTCATAAAGATTTTTCCCAAGACTAAATCACGATGCAACAGTCAACTCGTACTATAGCATGCACAACTATATTACTAACATACCAAATGTTACATATTTTTTTCTACTATAACGAAACATAATATAAATATAAAATTATATTTATAGCCATTCATTTATGTCTATCTATAATTTGCTTTTTCATATTTATAAATTGTATATTGGAGACATTTTTATATCAACGAGCATTGAAAAAAGGTCGTCCAAACGACAGTATCAATTTCATTCGCACTGCGCGCTATCGGGGGCACGACGTTAAAAATTTTCCGGTTTCTTTAACGGGTTTCATTCATAACTCACGGCCGAGTGGAGCCTTCGAATATTTCAAGCCGTACCCGCCTCTATAAATTCCGGGCGTCGGGTTGCCAAATTAGGCGCGAGGAACGTCGACTTATTTCCCCCCATTACCCCGGGCGTCGTTACCCATGAGAAAACTCCACGTACTGTCAAGTACGCAGGTGTTCCCAACAAAACTTCTCTAGAATGGAATTTACAATTTTAAAGTTTAACCTTGCAATATATGTGTGCTGTGGAGGATTGCTGCAGAGACCTGATTTCTAAAGATTTGGTAAAATAATATGAATCGTGAAACATTAATTGTTGCTTCTAATTTTCAATATCACTATGCTAATCTGTACATATAAATGAAATTGAAGTATCTGTCTGTAATTTCAAAACAACCGTCTTGTTTCAAGTGAATTAAATAAAAATTTTTGTTTGTCTGTCTGTCTTACACTCTGTTTTTCCGGGCTCTATCTACGGGACAGCTGAACGGTTTTTTATGGGAATACGACACAACCTAGAGTTAAGGTACTTAAGTTCATCATCATAAAAAAAAAATGATTGTCGCAGTATTCCTGTTCTGGATTTGCGCAGGAAAATCTGCATTGGTTATGCGCGTATCTATCGCCTACTTAGGTAAATAGATATGAGGTTTTTCGCTTCTTTTTTTTTTAATTATATGAATAATCAAGGCTTTTCCTCCACCAGGGGCCGCAGTATTATAATACTAAAAAATCCTATCCAAATTATAAAACTAACAAGTAATTCCAAAATTAAAATGTAAAATATATACAAAATGATCGTGCAACCTTCCCAAGTAGGTTACGAAACAAGTTGTTACAATTAAATTAATAACCAGGTCACAAATAAGTGAACACAACATTAATGCTAGCAATCAAATGAGCTTCCGGCCAATTTACTTTATGTGTAAGCCATTATTATAATTGTTTCAGTTTCAAACTTAACTGGCCCCGAAACCGATGCTTTGTAAAATGTTTCACCTAAGCTAACTTTGTAATGTACTTTGAGTTTTAAATGTGTATCTTCTGTGGAGAAGAACTATACGATTTGCTTATATTAAATAAAAAGCAAAATTAAGAGTATAATAGGGTGAATTATAAACACACACACACAAATTACCGGTATCAGTATAGTAGCAGTATATAAAATGCGACATAAAATGTATAAATTAGACAAACATTTATAAATATCTACAAAAAATCTAACAATTTCTAAATTAATCCATCCTTCTGTAATATGAAAGAATGGATTGATGTAGATTTTAGACAGAGGCTGTAGTAAATTACTAATACAGTTTATATAAATCCATATTCATGCTCAAATATGCTTAAATATCCGGATATTTATACCGAACCTATATTCGGTATTAGTTATCATTAGTAGAATATAGTAAGAGATGACGTGAAAAATTACTCAAATTAATAAGCATATTGGGCGTCGGAGGCATTGAGGAATAATCGGCACAACAATAGGGAGCTTCCACAACAACCGGTAATTTAGCGAGTAATTCGGAGGCGCCCGGCGCGCCGGTTTAATTTTATCTCGGATAAACCAGCCGCTATAATTCATTGGGAGCAATGGGAATACATGTTATGATTATTATTGGTTACTATCATATTTATTATTTAAAATTGTATCATATTGAATATATTTTGTGTGAACAAATAAAAGAATATTATATAAATTTCTACGATACTGTATATCAATTTTCCAAAACAAGAAGTACATGAATTGTTTGTTTAAAGCCTAAATTATGTTGATGTAACCCTGTGGTTAAAGTTAACCTTTGGCACTTACAATATGTCATGTCTCCTACGTGACTATTAATGACAAGCGTTTTACCTTCATGTAAATGTTAGTACATTATATCAATAGAAATTTTCCGAAACCTTTTGGATAAGTGAAACTTGATATAGGCATATGCAGAAAAGGATTTGTGACATAACCATGTGCTTCGAAACCACATTTTACTATTCTTTGTGGTTCAAGATTTCCTTTGTAGCTTAGACAAAGGAACTTTTGACAAATCAAAATGTAATATACATCTGCATCTTATCACGCAATGCCTCCGGAATTCGGCAGAAAGTGGGGAACGGAGTGTCTTTC
>DWAN01007085.1:0-10041 GCA_018230445.1 Heliconius hewitsoni | reverse complement strand
TCTTTCACTACGTTCCCTCTGCCTACCCTGCAGTGTGCGGGATACAGCGTGAAAAATAATAATTTTCATCAATTCCTTTTAAATTCTATTTTCATACTATCGTGATAACAGCATTTGGTTCTAAGCAATATTGAAATTAAATACTAAAAATTATGCACCATAATTCTTCAAATGTCTGAGTGAGTTAATAAACAGATCATAAGTTAGTATTTTTAAAAAACGCACTCAAGTCTGAGATTGATCTTAAGATGCCGTTTTCTTTTAGAGATTATAACTGCTGCCGGAAGTGGTATCTGAAGATCAATTTCAGATCAGAGAGCAGTTTATAAATACTGATTCAGATTAAAACCATAATAACTATAGCTGAACAAGCTAATATAGACCCAGCGGCCAAAGCCGCAACCGAAATCTAGTCCTTATATAATAATGTTAATCTTTAACTGTCGTAAACTATAGTCCAATTTTAATTTAGCTATTTTTAAACAAAAATTTTGCTTAGAATTATATACAATAAGCTCTAATTTCAAAGCAAAAGTGTTTATTATATGTATGTATGTGTGTATGTATGTATGTATATTATCAGCTTCACGCTGTATCCCTCACACAGCAGGGTAGACAAAGGGAACCTAATGTTAAGACACTCCGTTCCCCACTTTCTGCCGAATTCCGCGTTTTGAGTGGCAGAACTCAACGCCGCGCTTAGCCTCGACATCAGAGCGATGAAATTAAAATATATATTTAACTAAATATTTCATCTCCTCGAGTGCGGATCGAACTTACAACTAGTCGGTTTTATAGTCACACTTCGTGCCGCTGCGCCACGACTGGCCTCAAATGTAGTTTCTTTACGAAAATGTAACATACCAAGAAATCACAGAAATATTTTTCTTATTTACCGGACAGCAGTAAGCTTAGTGTGCTGTCTCATCATATCACCGTACTAATGGACAACAGTGTCGAGGAAATAAGGTTTTATAGCAACTAACATTTGAAACACGTTTCCAAGTTAATGTAATGCATGGACTGGGATTTTCTTTTTCATATTAAATGGTTGAATTTAAAATATATCTTTTGCTACGGTTTGTTTTATACTGAATGGTTTATGGGATTTATTTTATTTAGATTTTTCTTTGTAGTATGTTTGATATTGTGAGTTAGTTAGTTGAGGCTATAGATCTCTAAATATATTTAGGCATTTTTATAGTTATTTAAGTAACATTAAGTTAAATAAATTATAAAATTTATAAATGAATAAATATTTGTGTTAAAGTAGATTCTACCTACGCTGAAGTAAAAAAAATATCGTTCTAAATATTATCTTTTTATTAAAGAAAACTAAAAATATTATATCAATATTTTAAGTGGGATTCGATCCCGCCACTCAACACAATGCCTCCAGAATTTGACCGAAAATGGGGAAGTGAAGTCTTTTACCACTAGGTTCCCACCGCCTACCCTGCTGTGTGTATATATACGTCAAGCAACAACATACAACAATTAATACGATTTATTTAATCAAAAAATAATTTCTTGTTCAAATATAACAACGAAACCACAAATAAAATATGGCCGAACTTCAAATATCAATAATTCACAAATTAGCGTTTAATTATTTGTGGTACTCACAACCGATTCTGTTGAATATTGTATGGTGGTGTTGGTGTGAACTGTATTGTCTGTAATTGCAGTGTACTGATCGAATTAATGTTTGTGCGTAACCGTCGAGGCGTCGTTGTTACTGTGAACGAATGTCTTTTGTTTTTTTTTTGTTTCACGTTTTATCCCGCATACAGAAGGGTAACATACTGTTAAGGCAGTCTGTTCCCCATTTTTCGCCAAATTCTGGAGGTATAGGGTGTAGAGTGGCGAACTTAATGTCGCGTTTTGCCACGACACCAGAGCGAAGAAAATGAAAATATTAAATGTTTAATTTCCTCAAGTGGGTACCGAACCCACAACCTGTCGCGTTTACGACACGACTCAAATCAATTATGTTCTTGTTATAAATTGTGTTTATGTAATCTATATTGTTTACAGACTTTCAAAGAATTTAAGTTCTTTTCTTTAGGCGTTCGAACGTGTCAGCTGATCGCAAATAACTTTGCCAATTTAAAGAGTTTTAGTATTGAAGTCAGTTAGAGGAATTTCAATATACGAAGATTTTTTAGAATTATTTTTAGAAATCGTGACAGATACCTAGGCAAAAATTATGCTTGGTAGTAGTAACCATATAATAGTAGATATAATAGTACGTGAATAAATAAAATAAATGTTCTTATAACATATTATACATACTCTATAAGACTTTATTTATTTCGCAATATCTACTTATGTACTTTTAGATCACAGAATTGCTATTGTAAATGTCTAGAGCCGCCCTAGCATTTCTAGTACCAAATTATACTAAATTTTATGCTTAATAATATTGCAGTGATCTTAACAATTCTAATATTACAGTTGTAGGACAATAGTAGTAGTTGTTAGCTCTGTTGAGATTTATAAATAGTTTGTGTTACATAGGTTCAAATTAAAAATTAAATTGGCTTCACGCTGTATCCCGCACACAACATTGTAGGCAGACGGAACCTAGTATTAAAACACTCCGTTCCTCACTTACCGCCGAATTTTGGAGGCAATGGAGTGTGGAGTGGCGAAACTCTACGCCGCGCTTTGCCTCGACACCAGAGCGAAGAAATGGAAATATTAATTTAAATTAATATTTCATTTCCTCGAGTGGAAATCGAACCTACAACCAGTCGCATTTATAGTCACAGCTTGTGTCCCTGCGCCACGACTGGCCTCACAAATAAAACCTTCAAACTTAAAAAATCACAAAACAAATATACTTTTTTGTGTAATTTATTCGCGATTTCAAATATCAAATCAGCGAATAATAATAAAAAAAAATTAACTAAGTTCAGCAACTAGTAAAATTATAATTTTGCCGAAACTGAATGTAATTTGTGTTTGGAATTGTATTTTCCGTGCGGCTGTAATCGGCTTAAGAGAGGAATGGCCACTAGGGACGTGCCGAGCCTATAGGACACCACATATCCCTTACTTTTGAAATACGATCCTACTTCTTAATAATATACAATTGTGGCGCAGTGGGCAACGTCTGATTGTTATTGTCGTCGTCGACATGATAATTGTCGTTTCGAATTCCACACATGATATTGGTTAAATTTAAGTTATTTTTATTTGCCAGCTAGTAAGCAAAGCGCGGCGGTGAGTTCCGCCATTCTACACGCAATTTCTCGCGCCGAGAGCGGAGAACGGAGTGTGCTCTCGTTGCCCAACCTAGTAAGGAGGAAAACGTATGAAGCTGTTATTTTCTATATATTGTCTATTTTTTTATTTCTTAATTAGGGTTCTGTAACCAAAGGGTAAAACGGGACCCTATGGGATATTACTGTTGTTGTCTGTTTCTCTGTCTACCAGGCCGTATCTCATGAACCGTGATAGTTAGACCAGTAAATTTTTTATAGTTCCGTACCTTTTAAAGAAAAAAGGAACCCTAATAAGTTAACTTTGTGAGGCAAAATTTGTGTTTAAGCCGCTAGCTAATTCAGAGGAAAGGGCTTTGGCAAACTTAGGCTAGAATTTTAGAAAAGCTCGAGAGCTCCAATTTTTTATACGGAACCCACGATGTGCGAACCCGCCTCGGTTCTCTTGTTTTCCTACAAAAAGATTAGAGGAATCAGCTGTTTACATTACTTTTGCTTCTAAAGTTAATAGTTAAGCAATCTAGTTTACCTCGAAGACAAACACTATTGTACGTATATGTTGGGCACAAATATGTTATTCGTACGATCTAGAGACATATTTCCATTAAATAAATTAACATTAAAATAATTTATAACATATAATTTTACATTATGCGTACATAAATACATAAATTCTATTATATAGCGATCAAAAAACGAAAAATTTATGAAACTTGAAAATTTTTAAAGAAAAATCTAGCTAACGCTAACACAAATTGATTTCCTAGTTGACTTTGACAAGTTTATTTCGTGTTAAGGGAACATGTAGCATCTCAAAATTCCATGCGGCGAATCCGTTCACACGGACTGCATCGTAATACTGACCCGACGCCGTCTAACGCCACTGACCGTACACGTTGGAATTTGTCCTTATTTGTCACCCATTTCGATATACGTTTTATGGCGTTTGAAATATAGTATTGTTCGTTTAGTGTATTATTTCGAAAAATGTACCTGGAAAGGAACAGGATAATGTTATTTGTTTCATATGTGGACGCTCTGATGTCATTTTATTAACGACTAGCGGCTCACTCGCGGCTTCGCCCGTATTTTACCTGTAATACTTTTATTATGCTAAAATTGCGAACAGATTAATACATTCAATCACGAACGCTACGTATGATAGGACGCTATCGGCGGTAAGGGCGCCCCCCACGGTACTCGAGCTCATCTTGCGTTGAATTATTTTAATTTTACGTTTTCTCGAAAAGTTTCCGTTTCCAATATACATGTGAAATAAAAATCAATGAAATATTACCTTATTTTTTGTCACAAAATGCGTTACTGTCACTTATTTATAAGAGATATTTATATGGTTGCGCGGACTTTTTTTAGAAGTAATAAAATTTAAAAATTTTGTCATACAACGTACTGACATATACATAAACAGTTAACTATATGTGCAGCGTAAGCGCTTAAAACAATTTTAAAGCAATTCGATGGGGTTCCTTGTTATTGTTTTTTTGTGTAATGTAATATTTTTATTTAAGGCTAACTAAGACTTACACCGTAATGTTATATAGCCTATAGCATTGCTGAAGAATGCAGCTTTCAAACTAAATAAAGGAAAATAAATCGAAACAGTACTTCCAGAGATCCTTGCGCTTAAACAAACAAATATACACCCCCTTTATTTTATTAGTATAGAGAAAAGTATTCTCCTCGCTATTTCTTTTAATACTATATGACACAATTATATTTTTTGAAGCTTCACGCTGTATCCCGCATTTCAGGGCTAGCAAAGGAAATCTAGTGTTAAAATACGTCCCCACTTCCTACTCAATTTTCGAGACGTATTGAGTGGCAGAACTCAACACTGCGCTTTTTCTTATGAACGACGAAATGAAAATAATTTGATTGATTTATTTATTGAATGATTTATTTTTTTATTTTATTTTATAAACACATGTAAGTTATTTGAATTATACTATTTGATAAGAGTAATAATAAACCACTTCAATATTTAACCAAACAGTAGACAAAAATTGTTGCTTCGCCAAATACGAATATTTACTCCGGTTTCAAACGTATCGCTCGTTCAACTTAAATTTCAAACATTTTTTCGTACAGATGAATTTAGGGAGTCTGCTTCGTATGTAACTCACATTTTTACCATTGCGATTTTGAAATATGACTTAGTTTAGCAAATAACGTTTAATATGTATACAATATCTTTCTAATTTAAATTATTATGAAAAATATCGTTGGCCGGTTGGTGGTATGGTGCAGGGGCACAAACGTGTGATTGTAAACACGACAGGTTGTGGGTTCGATTCGCACTCGAAGAATTGAAATGTTTGTTATTATATTTATATTTTGCCGCTCTGGTCAAGGCGAAAGCGCGGCGTTGAGTTCCGCTACTCAACACGCAATGGCTCCAGATTTTAGCTGAAAGTTGGGAGCGGAGTGCTCTATCAGTAGGCTCTCCCAGCATCTGATAATTATAAAAAAATAAAATACCGAACAATACCATTTAACATTCAATTGATGTATACAGTACTTAAATTATTTTATGAGTCTTATGGCGTCCTACAAGAAAAGGCTTTATAGAGGATACAGCGGCGGTTATCACTCACCTTTATAGGCACTAATATTGAATTACGATCGCACTTCCAGCATCCGATACTAAGATTCTAAAGATAATTGACGATAGAGCAGTTAAAAAATTGGCTTGCCAAATTTAGATCGTATCGAGAGAAGAAACGTTTGAAACCCTTCGCCTATGTTCCAATAATAATTTATTAAAAGAAATTTTTACTTGCTTCAAATATTTTTGATTGCTTTAGAAAGTTCTTTAGTGAAATCTACGGCACAATGGAATTTCATCACAATTTTCCTTATTAGAAGCCCTCTTTTATCTATTGAAATAACGTTAGTCGTGGAAAGCTACGAGTCTCACTTTTAATAAAATATTAACTGTCTTGGTTCCAGTTTAGAATTTTTTTAGTAATTTAATATTTTTATTCCATAAAATAATTATAGAATAAAAATGTCACTATATTATTATTATTCTCGATTATTTAATGGACATCCATTAGGAGTTACCAATTTTTACTTATTTTTTAATCTGTTAAAAGGTGTGATATACGAGTATGTACCTAATTGTCGCCACGCACGCAAGGCCCCAATATTGGTAATGACTTAAGAATTTAATATCTTCCTCGTCTAAAACTGCGGTGGTTGTGTGTTCAATTTAATTTTTCAGATAATTATAGTAATGGAACCAGTGATGGAAACTTTCTTAAACTTCTGAAAATAAAGATATAAATGTATTTTTTTAAAATTGTGAATACTACTTTAAAGAAAAACTATCCTCTAGAAAAAATGGTAACGGCCATTAGAGCCTTTACTAAAAAATTACAGCCCACTAACAATATAACAAATTAATTTGCATTTGGTGCCCATATAAACTGTCATATCGATCATATCGATATAAACTAGGAGTCGATTACATGGTCAACAGCTGGTTAATTTTATATTTTGCCTCATACAACATTTTCTCTGTCCATTCCAAAAATACGAAATATGCGTAAATAAATAGAAAATTATTTACATTTGTTTATTGCTCACAAACTTTTTACGTTCAATAAAATAATGAATTTAAAATGATTTAATTCACATTACGTTGTTTATAAAGGTACAAGGCAGGAATAGACGCACGGGTGAACGCCAGAACGGACGAATGAACATGATAAAATTCAAAGGCTTCTCTATACCTATTACGAAATACTACTAAAAATGTACGCCGTATGGGTGACGTTTTACAATTTTATTATGGCTTATTTGTTTACAAAATTATTTTAGAAATTACATATGTGAATATTTCCACAAATATGTTGGTACTTTTAAGTGATTACTGGGTGGAATCAACCAAGTTAAATAAAAAACGACATACGTAAAACGCAAAAAGTAGACAGGAAATAAAATATAATAAAATTATCCTTAGATACATAAAAAAATCAAAAGCACAGATGAAATTTGATTTAATCCCGTAAAATTATCTTTTGACTGATATATTTGCCGGAGCAATCAAAATATTTCAGGCTTACAACATATTGTGTTACAACAAAAACAACTTTGATTAATTCAAAGTTAGATTTATGACATCATAACTCAATGTTGAATCAAAAATAGTGGCAAATTTACAGAATTGTTCAAATATCTTAACAAAAATATGAACCAGAGAATATTTAAACTTATTAAGGCCCTAATTAATTCTGAGTCCACAACGTAAAATACAACTTTTATATACGTTAAATTAATTATAACTTTTATATTCGTTGCAATGCAAATTTTTAATGAAAACTGAAAAAAATATGATACTTAACTATAATAAAATACTCTAGGTTTTAATGATTGCGACGTAGAAAGTTTATGAACTGCTCGAAAAGGATATTGACACTGGAAGAAGCTTGACTGCCTCTCAGTTCCGTTTACACTTTGGACTGAAAGACATTCTTAATATAATAAGGCACATCTAGACTTATAACTTTCATTTTGAATATTTTTTTATTATTTTGTAATATTAATATTACAATTTAGTACTGCATAAGGTCGTATATACGAAGTTGCTAATTCTAATTCTGCTTTGTAGACTTATGACTTCGCTTTTTATCAAATAACTTTCAATAGAAAATGGAAATCATTAACAAGATAACATATATATTGTTGTGAAACACATAAAATCTGAATTTAAATATCTCATCATTGAAGTCCACGGTATGTATGAGTATGTATGTATGTGACAAGCCACTTGTATAAACTTGCATTTCTCGGCCTGAAAAGGACCTACCGGAACGTCGTTTTGACATATCATCTTGTATGAAATATTTAGAATTTTCATCTAGAGCAGTTTAAATTTTTCGTAGTCCTAGTTGCACTGCAAATTCAAGTTTTTTTTTGTACGAATGCCAGGTGGAGCGTGAAACGTATCTTTTATTGTACTCCTGCAACTTCTAAATTACCAATGAAAAAATTTTGCTGGCAAACTGATGTATATTTCTGTAGGTGTCCTCGGAAAATTACAGAATTTTGCAGATAATCAAATAAGATTTTTGACAATTCGTGAGCCATAATAAAAGAAAAACAAAATCTTAAGCAACTTTAAGGCAATTTTGGCGTAAAATTTTAAGATTTCCCAAAAAAAATACTTGTTCCTTTTTTTTTACTTTCCGCTCAATTATTAATTGAAGATGAGTGGGAATCGAATCCACAACTTATCACGCTTGTGCCCCAGCACTACGACTGGCCTCATCTGACATCTAACTTTCAGTTCCTTGTAATACAGAATTTAAAATAACTTATTTATAGAGTAATAATTTTGTAATTAAGAATCGTAAAGGTATGCGGTTGCCTGAATATAATTGATAGGGTGATACATATTAAAATAAATTTCAATATATTTACAATTATAATTAGGAAGATGTTGTTAATGTTCGCTAAGCATGATAATTATGGTAATATATTAAAATTTATATATCGAAATTTGCCTATTATATTATACAATAAATATTATTTGAGTACCTCTAAATAACATAACACAACTAGAGCGGATTCCTTGTGTTTAAAACACAGTACCTAATTCGAAAGTTAGTTTTTTAAGAGATGTGATTTATGATTTTTAGATTTATTTATTTTGTTTTTTTACTTATTAGTATTAGGCTGTATACAGCCCATAGCATGGTAGATAGAGGCAAACTGGGAACAAAGTGCTAAAATACTCCGTTCCTATTAAGACACTATCGTTGCCCTTTGCGCCGAATTCTGGAGGCAAGTGTTGAGGGGATGGAGCTCAACGCCACGTATTGTTACCAGAACGAGGAAAATGTTAAATATTTCATTTCCTCGATTAGTAATCGAACCCTGAACCTGTCGCGTTTATGGTCCCCTTTTGTGCCTCTGCGCAACGACTAGTCTTTGTTCAGAAAATTAAGTAGATAATTAATATTTTGCCATTTTACATAAAGTAAATTAGATCCGATCAAAAAACATAAATGTGAAGTAAAAGCCAAGTTAAAGGTTGACAAATGCATCAGTCTCGACTTCGCCGACAAACTATTCGTAATAAAAAGTAACCTCTCTCGTGATTAAATTCAATATAAATATTGCAAAACTTTAGCATCCATATGACTAAAACCCACACTATACCATTTCACCACATAGCTAATAAAATAAACCATCTGAAAAATCCACAAAGGGAAATCGGTGAAAATGACACGTCACTTGCAGGCGGAGGGTTATATCAGCAAGGGTTATATGTCCGCAATTTTCCCTTTTTTTATAAAAATGTGTAAATATCGTAAGAAATATTTCTGGTTAATCTATAAAATTTTGCCTAATTCTATTCTATTTTAAGATCTTGTTGATAAGCTTAGAAGATTTGGTTCAGATGCTAATTATGAAACGTTCCATTCTTTTAAGTACAAAATATTAACAATTTGAAACAAAATATAAAATTTGTAAAGTGAAAGAAAGGTTTTCAAGAATGTAACAAGCTTAATGTAAACCGAACGTAAAGCTTTGGCCGCGTCAGCAAGACGCCGGTCGGTCATTGTCGTCTATATCTCGTCAAAATTGCATCTCAAATAGACACCCTACGGAAATCGGATCAGACGGCATGATAGAAAATAGATGGTCCCGGCTATAGCAAGGAAAAATTGTAAAATATGAAGAAAATATATTTAGAGGCCAGTCGTGGCGCAGTGGCACTAAGTGTGACTATAAAACCGACTGGTTGCGGGTTCGATCCCCACTCGAGGAGATGAAATATTTACTT
>DWAN01007084.1:0-10041 GCA_018230445.1 Heliconius hewitsoni | reverse complement strand
TATTTAGATATCAACCAAATATATTGTTACGGAATATAAGTATCAAACTGGTAATCTTTTAAATTCAGATCAGATCAGCAATTGAGTTGTGGATTTTCAACTTCCAACACATTTGGACAAAAATTTCGATATACCTATGAAAAAGATAATTCCACTTTGATGTCTTATCTAAAAATATCGCCAGTCTGATTGCGTCTGTTTCGATCATTTAAAAAATCTTACAATTTCGAAGATACACACAATTATAAACAAAAACTATTATTAAATATTTATAATTCAAATGTAACAGTTACATGTTATCAAACTAATCAAAAGATAAAGGTATTTTCGAGAATAACATATTGTTTTAAAGGGATTAATTTTAACAAGTCCAACAACAGTGATCCAGTGTTTCGATAAAATGATTCAACTGTTTCTTATAACTGTTTTCATAACAGGTAATGCGTGAAAATATTTACTTTGTCTTTAAATTCAAATATTTTTACTAAATATTTATATTTTTATCGCATAGTAAGTTCTGCAAATGTATTAAGAGAATCATATACCGAAGAAGAAAGATTCTTTTTTTTTCCTGGGGATGGTGATGGCTTGCTTCATCTTGTTGATACTAGCGAGCCAGTAGATGAAGGTATTATAGCAATACATGCCCGAGAGCAAAGCAGTTATAAGTACTGGTTACACACACGGTTAAGTATTTTTAGTATTTTATAATTATTTTATTATTTTATTTTAATAATATTTAATACTTCATATAATTATTTCATTAATGTAAAATAAATTAATTATATAGATAGCTATTCTATATTTTATAGTTAGTAGTTCATATTTTAGAAACTTGCTTAAGTTAAAAACAAAATATATATAAAAATGTGTATGTATAATAAATTAGGTAACATGTTAAGATATTGAATTTGGGTAAAAAAAATTATAATTATTTGAAATATTTTCAGTATTTTTAAAATAACTATTTTTACATTTCATAGAAATAATCCAAACCAATATGAGTCCCTCATTTATAAAGACAAAGAAAGTATTTTGACATCTCACTTGGATTTCAATAAAACCATGATAATTTTAATTCACGGGTGGCTTGGAAGTGGCAATAACGAGATGAACCAATTACTCACGGAAGGTAACAAATTAAATAGAATAAAAAAAATTAAAGACTATCTTTATTTTTTTACCTAATTTACACTGCAAATTAGGATGCAATTAATTATTACTATTGATATAAAACATACTTAACACGAACAAAAATCACGATAAAATTACACAGATATGCTGACTTAACAGTTTAATCTCTCTCTCCGGCCGGAATTCTGGATACTTAACAAATGAAGTAAATAAATAAAAAATATTAAAATTTCAGCATGCTTTCAGCATTTCTCGAAGATGATGATGTAAACGTCATTGTTTTCGAATGGAGCGAACTAGCCAATCGTAATTACTTGACTGCTAAATATGGGGTAGTCACTTTGGGACAAGGACTCGGTGTATTTATCGAATGGTTAGTTTCTTTAGGAGCATCGTATAATAACATACATCTAGTCGGATTTAGCCTTGGAGCACATATTGCTGGTAATGCAGGCCGGAGTACAAAATCGCATATTAGAAGAATAACAGGTATAGATATGAATGGAAATTCTTCGTTGTGTGCCACGTACGCATAAATGCGGTGTTATAATGCTCTACATTACAGCTTTAGATCCCGCTGGGCCACTGTGGACAAAAGATAAAAGTCGATTAAAAGAAACAGATGCACAGTACGTTGAAGTAATACATACAAGCAACCTTTACGGCTATAAAGAACCTTGTGGTGATGCAGATTTCTATCCAAACGGCGGCTCCCACATGCCGGGATGTTGGATTAGTGTGTGTTCTCACAGTAAAGGTTATGAGTACATGGCGGCTTCAGTGAAATATAATGATTTATACGCAAATGAATGCGATAGTTTGAGAGACGCAAAAAGGGATGTTTGCAAAGGAAATCTTTATCCAATGGGAAACAGTGACTTGAATAAGTCAAGGTAATAAAATTCATCATTTATGCAAATAATACCGCATTATAATACTAATTTTCTAACAAAAAGTCATGTATGTTAATTTTTTTATGTATGTGTATCATTATTCATACAAATTTAGTATGTCTGGGAATTATCTTTACTGGAAAGGCGTACGTAGCTATAGCTACCGATAACAGAAAGGGCCTTAAAAATACCGGTTTTAATTTTACATGTATGTTTGGTATACATATACATTTAATTTCATAAATCAATTTTAAATTAACTTATTTTGTTTTATATACATGGCAAAAAACAGCTTGCAACAAAAAAAACAAGCTAAACAATTTTATTTACTTTATTTATTTATTTTGTTCATATTTTTTCAGGACTGGAATATTCCGAGTAAATACAGATTGATAAAAAACTATCTACGCGACTAAAAAGTTGAAAATCAAAATATATCAATATGATATTTTTATTGGTTAATTTGTTTTTCTTTTCTCTCTTTATTTATTTTTTTCATATAAATAAAATATATTAACAAAAAAATACTTTAAGAAAAATATACATCAAATTTACCCATAATTATATCCATAAAGTTGATTATACAATAATAGTATAATAACATTTTTTTTAATATAAAAATATTATTTGTAATCAACAATGTTTTGTTGGTATTGTTTATTATTACTAGCTTTTGATATTGAGCTATAACTCCAATTTTTTTTGTAATAAAACCATAATATGTAATCTTTAATCTTACACTTTAAAATTATCAAATAGTAATTTAATTATTTTTGTTTAACCCTTTATGTTAAGTAATTGTCTATGTGCCTGTACAGGCATATATTCTGGTCTACTGGCAGATTTCAATTTAACCTGTTTTGTTATGTAAATATTGGGCCTGAGTAGGATCTAGGCACCTGATGTTGAACCGTAGTGGTCCAGGTAAACTGTAAAAAACTGTATGAAATACCTCCTTAACAAAAGTTGTTAAGCGCGATAGTTTTTTTCCTTTGACATATGTATACATATACATTTTGATATATAACATTGGAACATCTGATGAACAACTAGAATAGTTCAATTAAACTATAAGAAATAATCAAATGCCGCATTAACAAAAGATATTAAGCGAAAGGAGCAGTAACATAAAAATAATCTGTTTACTTTGACATATAAAAATTAAAGATTTGTAACATTTTTTGAACAATCATAATAGTCTAGCCAAACTATAAGAAATAATAAAATGCCGCCTTAGTAAAGGATGTTCAACGTGTTAGATATTATACATTAATACGAGTATATCAAATCGGCCTATTCCGTTATACTGCTGGACATAGGCCCCTCTCAGGATGCGCCAGAGTTCCCAATCCTCCGCCTTCCGCACCCAGTCGAAGCCAACAACCTTCTTCGACCTGCAGAAGGTTGTTGAGATAGAGTTGGTGGAAAGGCATATTGCTGCTGGAGCTTTAACTGCGTTGGTGAGAAGGTGAAACGGCGGCGAATTGGCGGTACACAATGCAATGTTGGTACCGACGTTGCTATACGGCAGCGAAGCGTGGGTGTTACAGAATAAGAATGAAAGAAAGATGAAATATGAAACCATGGAGATGCGATCTCTTCGTAGGATATACGGAGTCGGCTTAGCTGATCGAATCCGCAATGAAGAGATACCGCAGAATGGCAGGTACTAGCAAGGATGTCACGGTGAGAATGAAGAAGAACGTGCTCAGCTGGTTTGGGCACTTCGAACTTCGAATCAGTGATGAAAGAATAGCAAAAAAGATTTATGATGGAAAAGTGAGTGGTAAGAAAAGTAAGAAAGGGGAAGACCATGGTTGACCTTTGTAAACACAGTATTAAAGATACTGGAGGAAGGTTAACATCAGTAAGGTCACGTAAAAACCATGAGGACCCCCCGGAGCGCATGTATGAAGAGGTTGATGACAATGGACGGATGTGTGATGTTGACAGTGATGGAGTGACGTTTCTCTCTGACTATCCAACATATTACTCGACCAAAGCTTGAGGCTAAGTTAAGTTAAGTTAGTTATCAATTCGACTGTTTTTTATGCTTGTACCTCAGTACTTTTGAATAATACTTCTCTCTCCCTTCTCTTCCCTTTCCCTCTATTTCAATGTTCTCCATTTGCGACAATGCGGATTGCATTGGTTGATGAGACCGCTAACCTATGATTCTTTATTTATTATATTTATAAAATATATGTTTATTCTGTTTTTATTATGACGTATGTTATGTTCTAATTTATCTATCGTGTAATAATATTTTTTTTGATTAATTTCAATGATAAACTGTCGAAGTAGATAATTTTTTCAATAAATACGACATCATTTTGACTAAATATTGCGGAAATAAATAATCATGAAAACTTTATTGATCTTGTTCGCCACAGTAGCATGTTAAGAATGAATTGTTTAATCTGACGATTTATATCTTTTATTTAATTTCTTTGTTATTATTTCCTTATGTTATTGCAGTATGCTCTGGCAGCGCAATTCCTCTGGTATCAGGAGATAATAGCCACTATGTGGAGGGTGAAAGCCGATATATCTGGATGCCTGATGGCGAAGGAAAACCTCATCTTGTAGACCTTCAAGCTCCTGTTGATGAAAGTTCACTAAACGCTAGAAACGGGGCTCGTAACGAATACTGGCTTTTCACAAGGTAAATTAATCAATATTTAGAAATAACAAGTAAAAGAAACTTGTTACAGATTTTAATAAATTTTATCATTTTAATTTCCAGGCAAAACCCAACTAATCGTCAAATATTAGTAAACGGAAACGCCAACTCTATCCGTAACTCCAACTACAGAGGAAATCGTCCAACTAAAGTTATTGTACATGGATGGAACAGCGACGGGAACACCGATATGAATCCACTTATTACATCTGCATTCTTAGCTGTCTCAGATGTCAATGTTATCATTGTTGACTGGAGGAGAACATCTAGTGGAATGTACACCACCTCTGTTCGTGCTGTTCCTGATGTGGGCGTGCATCTTGCCAATTTTCTAAATTTCTTATTCAATACTGCCGGAGGAAATTGGAACAATGTGCACTTACTTGGCCACAGCTTGGGTGCTCACGTTGTGGGTAACGCAGGTCGCGCCGCCCATACCCGTCCTCAACGTGTCACTGGTCAGTATTTTATTTTTTTGGATTCAATATTTCTTATCATGACACTTATTGTTGCACAATTAACATAATTTTCTTTTATAAAACGTAGGTATGGATCCCGCGGGTCCACAATGGGGAGGAAATTCAAATGCTTTAAATCGCAACTCCGGAGTTTACGTCGAGTGTATCCATACTGACGGTGGTCTTCTTGGTATTATGGACCCCATTTGCGACGCCGACTTCTACCCTAATGGTGGTAGAAACCGTCAGCCTGGATGTGGAAACAGCATGTGCTCTCACAGACGTGCACCACAGCTGTTTGCTTCCAGTGTTCGAAGTAGTCATTTAGTTGGTAGACGTTGTAATAACCTTAGAGAAGCTGAAAATAACCAGTGTTCCGGTGCTTCCCTACCTCTTGGTAACGCAAACTTAAACAAACGTGGGTAAGTAATCAAATATGATTTATATTTATATCATTAACATTTAAATGTGTTTTAATTTGTTTTGGTGAAAAATTATAACTATTGATTAAAATAGTACGATCACAATATGTTTGGGGACACTGGGAACGATTTTAATAAATTTAAAAATATTGCTCTAATTAACAAACATTTAACCTATAACTTATAAATCGTGTATATTATTTGGTTTTTTCAGAGATGGACTTTATGGACTAAGAACAGGAAGCGCATGGCCTTTCTAAAACGAATGATCTTATTTATTTTCAATAATTTGTAATTAGAAATAAAGTTTAGAAATAAATATATTTTGTACATAATTAAAAAACTTTATTTTCTTTTATACCTCGTTTTCAGTCAAATAAACAATTTTGTAATCTAACTTTAAATGTTGATTTTGTGATATATTTATTAATTTTTATATATATTTACAGCTTCACGCTGTATCCCACACACAGCGTGATATGCAGAGGCACTCAATTTCCCACTTTCCGCCGACTTCTGGCGACATTGCGTTTTGAGTTGCGGAACTGAATGCCGCGCTTTACATCGACACCAGAGCGAAAAAATTAAAATATATGTGTAAATAAATATTTCATTTCCTCGAGTGGTGATCGAACCCACAACCAGTCGAATTTACGCTGACACTTTGTACCCCTGCGCCACGAATAAAAAACGCTCAATAAAAAAAATATTTAATGTCATAAATAAATACATTGATTTGGCCTTCACATGGAAACTCAATATATCTCACAAGTATCTAATACATATTTTCAACCGACTTCTGTAAGAGTAGGAGGTAATCAATTTGATAGTTTTTTTTATGTTGTTTACCTCAGAACTATTGACTGGGTTTGGATTATTCTTTTTTTATTTGAAATCTGGTACTTCCCGTGTAGTAGTTTTAATTTTGTCCATTTCTGATAATTCAATCCACGAGACCGATGATTTTTTATAAGAACGGATACACTTCAAGGATAGCTTGATCAGAATTTGTAGTTAGGTTCCGATTATGGGATGAGATCCGATAGATGGAAGTGTTTTTGTAAAGAATTATATTAAATTAGTTTGTTTAGTGATTTTATTTTCTTTATTTGTATTATAAATTCTCAATTTAATTACAATCATCGAATTTCATACAAAATAAAGCAATAACGACGCATAAGCACTCGTATCTTTTCATTATGTTACGAAGCTGGATTTTTTCCGAACTCTTAGGGAATGTAGACCTGGATTAAATATTATAAAAAAATACCGTTTCACAGATCATATCGTACACTTACTACTTGATTATCTTGGCCTAACAAGTACTTAATACACGTATATCCATACGTATGCATATTAATTTTAGCTTACACGTACATGTAAAAGAGGCCGTCGTGGCCCGGGGCATAAGGGTGTGACTGAACGCAACGGTTGTGTTTACCACTCAAGGGAATGAATTATTATTTCTTAATATTTTCATTTCTTCGCTCTGGCACCAAGGCAAAAACCCGACATTGAGTTTCACCACTCAACACGCAATGCCTCGAAAAATTCGGCGGAAAGTGGGAACGAAGTGTCTTATCATAATGTTCCCTCTGCCTACCGTGCTGTATGCGGGATACAGCGTGAAGCTGTACATATGATGAAATTAATTGTTCGATTTCATAACCTACACAAACGTGACATGAAAAACAAAATACAGCATCAGCAACCACTACAATACCGGTCATTGCATTTGACAACCTAGAACAAAAGTATCATAGGCTTAAAATCAAAATTACTTTCATTTGCATCACTAAATATTGCATTTCCTGAAAAATGAGTGACTGCACACTTCGCCGTTATGGATCGACTGTGGGGCGCATGTTAAGAGTCACATGTTAAGGAAAACAATACAATATAGGAAGACAATACAATATAATATAGGAAGCGCTTGTAGTTTTGCTGGAATACCAAAAAACGTCTTATCCCAAAGGATCATCTCCTCCGTTCCTACACCGTTCACCTACGTAATGTAGGTAATGAAAATTCCATTATTGATAATTATTGTTTTTCATATAAAAAAAAGCAATATCGATCACACCTACTATTACTATTATTAATAAAATAATTAATCAATCATGGCGTGATCAGTTGTACTATTAAACGTCATTACGACGATAGTAGAGTATTTTATTTAAATACGCATTAGTAGGTAAAAGTCTTCCAAATACGAATATCTTATCTTATCAATATAAGGTCTCTATTCAAAATCAATACTTAATCTTTGTAACATATATAAAAATTTAAAAGACGTCATTAAAAAAGAAAATAACCCTTTAACAATTAATTTTATCAATTAAGCTGACATTAAATTAGGTCAAAAAATATAAAGGATCGTTAATAGATACCATACTTACATATATACTACCTGGTTGATTAATATATTAACGTAAAAAAAATATTATTATAAAAACAAAAAACCCCCAAAAAATCCCTGCAGCTTGAAAGTATGTCTCAAATTTTATTTGCTTCTCATTTTAGTCTTCGCTTTCTCGCCATTACGCACAGGAAATGATTTGTCGCACAGGAATGAATTTTTTTGGCAGATAAAAGCGATTTCCTGTTTCTTCTGCATATGCATGACATGTTAGAGGATTCTAGCGTTCATTGTTATGCGGATGATAGCATATTGGACGCTGTATATCCGGCCGTGCAAGGCCTTCTCGGCAAAACGTCAACCAATGTCGAAATAAACTTGTATTTTCAGTGGAGGTACCCCTCGAGAAAGTTTCCTCATGAGGTGAAAGGAACTTGGTTCAATTTATCCCAAGAAGACAAAAGTTTGTGCGTTTACCATTATAAAAACCGCATTTGTCCTATCTTTTTAAAGACTTCACCTTATACTCTTACTCTTTTGAAAGACTCCGCCTTATATGAGGCCTAATGTGCTATCAGCACAGCTCAGCGTTTCGAGTGACTGTCAGTATCGCGATGCAAAGTTGGTCGCAAATGAACTGGGAGTCATTAGCGTAGCGAGACAGTACTTGACGCCAAAACACCGATTGGCTTTTTGGGTCCAGGTTCGGCTTCATCTGGAGTACTGTCCCCATCTCTGATTTGGTGAGCTTTAGTATCAGCTTGACCCATTTTTTCGTATACAACGCAGAGCCATCCGAATCGTTGGAGATCCAATGATCAGTGGCTTGACACATTTGAGCTTTGCGTAATAATGTCTCCTCGGTGTTTTCTTTAGACATTACCTAGAACTAGATTTATGATCATTTACATATATATATTTCTGTATTTATACAATATCTCTTTAGTTGCCAGTTGCCAACTGAACGATAACATTGTAATCTAAATCTACATGCATAAAAAAAATATTTATTATAATTAAATTTAACCTAATTGACTACAAAAACCTAGTGTTAAGGTCTGTCCATTCGGGAGCTATGATGCCACAGACAGACACATACACAAATGTACGCAAATAGATAGATAAGGGGATCAAACTTGTGACACCCCTCTTTTTCGTTACTCATTGGGGTTTAAAAACCGTTTGAAAATAAATTTAATAAATTAAGCTAGACTCTAAAATAGATAAAAAATATAAAGGATCGTTATATTATGTCGATACTTTACTTACATAAATATACTAGCAGTGAGTGTAAGATTTCATAAAAATCTGTTTTACAAGATCAATTTATACATAGGATATATTTAAAAGAAATAACAAAAAAATATTTGAAAAATGAAGTAAAAAGCTTTTATTTTTCTTATCAATCTTATTATCTTAAAAGTATCTTATTTATAATTAAAATTATTAAATTTTAATTGTAATATTTTATTTTCAAATATCAAATTTATATTAGTTCATTTCGCCAAAGTCCTCAAATCCAGGTGGGATTGCAAAATCTGCGGAATAATAAAACATTAAAAGTCATCATTATATTATTGCACTCTTGTGTCTGAAATAAAATTAAAAATTAGTAATGCATAAGCAAAACAAAACTTTAAAATATCTTAATGTTAATGTATACTAATATGCAATGCCTCCAGAATTTGGGGATTGAAAAAAAAATGGGGAACGGAGTGTCTTAACACTAGGTATCCTCTGACTGCCCTGCTGTGTGCGACCTGTATCGCGCAAGCTGAAGCGTGAAGCTGATTTGTAATATGTTTGCAAATGCAGCACAATGAAAGAATTGTATGTGCTATGCGGGCGAAGCCGCGAGTGGGCCGCTAGTATAACAATAAGTTTAAGCGGGCGAAGGCGTATGGGTCGCTAATCATAATCTAATGATAAAATACTAATACAAAATAAAATTATTATTTTAAAAATAACAAAACCCTGTCTGCAATTTCAAAGTTTGTCTACTTTTATTTATTTTTCTCTTTTCAGTACATTATTTTTAAGCGGTTTTATGAGAGCTTTTTATTTTTCTAACAATTTTATTTCAGACTTTTTA
>DWAN01007083.1:0-10042 GCA_018230445.1 Heliconius hewitsoni | reverse complement strand
TAAGTAAATATTTCATCTCCTCGAGTGGGGATCGAACCCACAACCAGTCGATTTTTCAGTCACACTTCGTGCCGCTGCGCCACAACTTGCCATAATATACATAATTCACATATATGTACGTATTACATGTTATATAATACTAGAGCAAGCGGCTTCGATCGCTTGAAGTTACTGTTTGTTATATTATGGTCAAATTATGGAAAAAATCTCTACATTAATTGTGGCTTATGTGTTATTTTGAGAATATAATCTATTTTAATTTTGAGTTCCATCTAAATCCGTTGAGTGGTTTTTGCGTGAAAGTGGAACACATCCTCACAAATTTTCACATTTGTAATATAAGGCCAGTCGTCGTTGTCAAAAGTGTGACTGCAATCCCGACTGGTTGTGGTCTCGATGCTCACTCGAGGAAATTAAATATTTATTTCAATTTATATTTTCATTTTTTCGCTCTGATGTCGAGCTGCGCCACTCAACTCGCAATACCTTAGGAATTCGGTGGAAAGTAGGGAACGGAAAGTCTTAATACTAGGTTCCTTAAGAAACTTACGATATTATTTTAACCCTCTGCACTCCAGCAGATTTACTTTTACGTTTTAAATGTCGCAAACACGGCGACAGCGGAGTGCAAAGTGTTAAATTTGTCGAAAACAACTATAAAAATACCAAATATACATAGGTATGTATGTATCTATATATAAATGTTACGTATGTCCTTATTGCTAATAACTATTCCTTGTACCTACAGCGAAAACGAATATTTATAACATACAATATTATCAATTCATAAAACCCATCTACATTGAATGGATATTTATATCTTTTCAAAACAAAAATAACTAATATTAAAACTTTCAAATTACATAGCCCATCAACAAATTCTCATAAGCTTACGCTAATTACACAGAAATGGGACGATCCACACGGGCTCAATTAGAAAACTTTAGGGGCTATATAAAGGGACTATAAATCAGACGACGGTCGATACGATTATAGGGGGAACTTACAATGTGCGTTATAAACGCTGCTGATGTTAATAAATAAAATGTTTATTTTGAATTTATATTAATCGTGTAATTTATTTGTAATATATTTATTTTATTTTTTAATTTTCTCAAATTTATATTTTTTTAAAAATATTTGTTTAATATTGTTTTAGGTTTAAGCTTAATCACACAAAAGTTGTTACATTTTAAGGTGCTACGTCATACATACATCATGCACTTTGCTCTACACGTAACATAAAATTTACTTTTTTTATGAATGCTTATCTAAACATATATGTTTATATAAGTATATATACTTTAATATAGCAATAATAACTACACAGCTGTGGTAATTATATTAGAAAAACAAAAATAACAATAAAAAATATCTGAACAAAAAGAAGAAAATAACTTTGTATAGATAGATCCTCTTCTTTTTATTGTTGCAAAATAAATACTTTGCAATTAATCAAATTATTAATTTTTCCTGACTGCACAGCAACAGCTTTAAATTTATATTAAAATTGCCGTTTAAAACTTTCAGTGTACGTAGGAATCCAGCTCACGCACACGAGGCGGGACCTCGTTAGCAACTGTATGCGACATTTCACATGGGCTAATTGCAAGCATTTACCCATCTTGATAAACTGCCGTTCGTGAGATTTACATGTGCAGATGCGTTTTTGTGTGCACTGTGCGTCTCAATAACATATCTTATTCAAGTTTCACGCTATATCCCGCACATAGCAAGGTAGGTAGAGGGAACCTGGTAACCTACTGTTAACCTTGGTTTCTGGTGACACGTTGCTAGACCTTAAGTCAGACCGAAGCCAGAAAGAACGAAACCCTACGGTCTCAGCATACCTGTGTCACCTCATCCACTCTCAACAATATATTCATACATGTCAGTATCCTGGTGGTCAATCCAGGTAATTTTTACGCATTCATATTACGTGACCTTCCTCCATTATTATATATACCATATTCTTCGAGGTCAATCGAGGTTTTCTAATGCCTTACTTACCACTTACCGCTTAATTCTGGAGGCTTTGGGTGTCGAGTGGTGAAACTCAACACCGCAGATCTTATTTAGAAATATTAGAAGATATTTATGGAATGCCAGCAATATACCTAACCTTATTTTGACTGCGAATAAGCACTTTTATGTTTAATATGTAATGAGATTAGATAATCTCACTTTAGAAACAAGAAAACTTGCTCTTAATTAGTTCTAGATACTTGGGAAAAGTAAATTCTGCTTTTTATGTATTGTGTCTTATAATATGCAACATTGTATATAATTCTCGTATTAATTTAAATACAAAATTGAATTACCGTATTAAAATAGTGCAATGTAATAAGCAACTTAAATTTTTTTGTTAAGTTAATTATTGTTAAAAATATCTTTGTCTAAATATTTAAAATATGTCAAAATGTCATCAATTTGTAAAGTTATAACATTGTATGTATTTATATATGATATACTAACGCTTTAAACCACATCTATAGTAGCATATTCTTTAAATCTAGCATTGCATTTATCGTTTTCCTTCCATTAGCATTCCAGCCGTGCTGTATAATTGAAGTACGGCTAAGCCCGGCTAGTTTCATTATACACTTTTATTGAATGCTGCATCGATAATTTGTTATAACATAGAGAATTATATGATAATGTACCAGATTAACATCGAATAGTCTTTCAGTACTAGTAGTTCTATATCAATTATTTAAAATTAAAAGCTTTGCTAGGAGTAAAGCAATGCGGATATGGGAATACCTACATAGTTCATTTTTTTTTCTTTTCCTATCAAAGTTAATTTTTTTTTTCTTTCTCTTTTCTTAAAGAAGTGAGGATACGATTTTCCGTTCTATACTAAAATATTACTATATATTGGACTGGATTGGTTTCTGATGACATATTGATGTACTGTCCACATTATTAGAAGGTGAAACCAGAGGAAACATCTTTATACATGCCTTTTGGTGAATCTCATGCTGATTTTGATGATGCTTTTTTTATTTGAAAGTTGGTGCTTCCCGTGTGTCCCGATTTAATTTGGTCTGTTTTAGACAATGTTGTCTATGAGGAAATCACATAAGTCTTAATTTGCATTAAGTAAGTGAGCGACAAATAGCCGAATAACTCAATATCACGATAACCGATTTCGATGATTCTTTTATTAATGGTACATTTCAAGGGTAATTTGAAGAGTTTGTTTAGGTTCTGACTATGAGACCCGGTGGAAGTCAATTATTTTTGTTAAATATAATTTGTCATTCTATCATCAATCATTCTTTCGACGTGCCCAATACAAGTGAACACCTTAAACCTGATAGTTATCAATTCTACATATAATTTGTCTTGTTTTTTACTATATTATGGTCACTATTTAAAGTCAGTAGCCGATTTAGATAAGCTAGGCCGTCCATAGTAGCCCATAAATCTGTCCCGCTAAGTGCGTCGAAAGGCAATTTATTGACGGATCTCAACACCATCGGCAATTGCTTAATATAAATAACAAATTGAGTTAATGTTTATATGCCCTTTTAAATATTAAAGTCAACCGCAACTCTGCGATCGCAATTCGCGATAAGAATGTATTTAGTGTGTTCTTATAATTACAGTCTTAAATATTTAAGTATGAAACTAGCGAAATTGCTCGGTGTTGCTTGGTTATTTAATAGAATTTTTTTAAAAGTATTAAAAAAACGTTTTTTTTAGTTTCTCACGTGTGAGACCGCTACTTTTAGCGGGGTAGACAGAGGAAACTTAGTGGTAAGAAATTGCGTTCCCCACTTTACGCCATTCTGAAGGCATTGTGTGTTGAGTGTCAGAACTCAACGGCGCGTTGTCTCGTTACCAGAGCGAAGAGATATATTAAATATTTAGTTTCCTCGAGTGATAATCGAATCCATAACCTATCGCCTACGCCACAACTGGCCGCAATACACAAATAACATATTACATTTTAAATTACAAAACAAAGCAACTTCAAGATCCATATAAGTAATCAAAGAAGTAAATTAAATAGATAAAATTCTTACAGAGGGGTCTTTCACGAGTCAGTCAGGATGCCGCTGAGTGATCTATGAAGCACGCCGCGTGCCGCGCGCTCCGTAGATATTTAATTAAGTACCGTACTTTATATTACGTAGCTTCGAGACAATTTTATGAGAATTTTAGATATTATTATGAAATTATAAAATATATAAATGCTATGCAATATTATTTTTGCCAGTCGTAACCCAGGGACTGTAAACCTGGTAACAGGGGCACAAAGTGTGAATTTAAAACGAATGATTATGGGTTCGATCCCCAGTCGAAGGGATGAAATATTTATTTAAATTTATATTTTAATTTCTTTGCTCTGATGTCGAGACAAAGCACGGCACTGAGTTCCACCACTCAACACGCAATGCCTCCAGAATTCAGGAATACAGGAACGGAGTGTATTAATATTAGGTTCCTTATACCTACCCTGTTGTGTGCGGGATACAGCGTGAAGCTGATTATTTATTTATACCTACAATGAAAAGTGAACTTTCAAGCAATTCAATATGTAGCAATTTTGTGGAATTAAATACTTTAAATTGATGTGACTTTTTTTATTAATGAAGCGGATGAAACTATAACCCAATAATGTATTTACCCGTTTATCATCCATGTATAGACAACGATCAGCTATAACTTTATCATATATATAGAATATTTAATTAACTTGGATTCTTAGTTTAGTTTCCAAAATATGGTTCCAAAAATCTATTATTTGTTCCTACCTATAAAAAGTGATGATTGAAAAAAGTATCTTTTCACACTTAGGAAAGAAAAATACTTATTCAGAAAACATAAGATTGAACAAATTTTAGTGGGACTTGAGCACGCGCCTCTTGGAAACCGTCCAAGCGCTCGGACCACTAAGCCATATGTTCCTATCAAGTACGATAGTTGATGTAATCATACGTTCTTGATGAAACCAAGGTTCAATCAAGTATGTATGGTTCAAATCTCGTTACTTTAATTTTTTTATATATTTTCTAAATAAGTATTAAAATGCGTCTTGATGTTCTGGTTAAAAAACCTTTGTTATTTCCTAAATATATTAATTCAAGCAAAAATCCAAATACTGGTGTTTAAATAATAATAAATAAATTTAGTCCATATTAAAAATAAAAATCAAATAAAGCAGCTGTATCCCGCACACAGCAGGGTAGGCAGAGGGAATCTAGGGTTTCAGCCGTGTGATCCCGGCCTAGAATCATCCTGCTACTAGTGGTGTCGTAAGAGGCGACTAAAGTATATGTGGTAGAGTCACGTCGCCAGAAAGGGCAACACGCTTGGGCAGACTCGATCGGATCATTACTTCCCCTGGCATTTAAAACTGGCGTGAAGTAGTGGCTTTATACCCCTGCGTATCGCATCAGGTAATGCCGGGCCCGGGGCCGGCCCACATTAAAGGCCGGCAACGTCAGGTAGCTCCTCTGGTGTTGCACAAGGTCGTGGGCGGCGGTAATCGCTTACCATTAGGTGACCCGAACGCTCGTTTGCCGTGTCTGTTCCATAAAAAAAAAATACCTCCATTCCCCACTTTCTGCCGAAATCTGGAGGCATTGCGTGTTGAGTGGTGAAACTCATCGCCTCGCTTTGCCTCAAAACCAGAGCGAAGAAATGGAAATATAAATTTAAATAAATATATCATCCCCTCAAGTGGGGATCGAACCCATAACCAGTCGATTTTACAATCGCACTTTGTGCCACTGCGCCACGATTGGCCTCTTAAACAAAATAAAATTAAAACAATACAAAACAAATCGATAGCTCGACGAAATGATTTATCAATTTGCCAACCGCGTCCACTATTAAGCTTCATTAAGCTCGAATAGTCGTATTTCAAGCTGGACCTACATCAATCGAGCGCAGACAGGACTCTCAGTATAATTTGTCAGTGCTTAGTTATCGACATAGGTTTATCGAGTTAATAGTATCGATACAGCGATATAGGTTTATCGAGTTAATCGATCTAATTTCGTCAGTTCTATCGTTCGGTGAGCGATGGAGGTCGTTGTGGGAACGCCACTGGGTGCGCAGTCATTCCACTTGCCATAGTATATAGATGAAGCAGACAATGCAAATGTTTATATTAAAAATTTTGTTTCGTTTCCCTTTCTGGCTAACGTCTCTGAGTTGTGCCACCTGTCTCTAAAACGATTGGTAGCGACAGTAAAGAAAAAAGTATATTTAATTTACTTACTTAATACTATGGTTTAAAATAAAACTACGTATATTGTTAGTGATTTCCTCATACTATAAAACCCATATATAGAATGTATAAGTAAAATTTTCAAAAATAAAAAAAAAAGACGTATTTCCGTTTTTGTCTCTGAGAGAAACAAAGTAATGGACATAAAAGTCTTGAGGGCAGTACTATAATAATTAAAAATGTTTGTGATTATTTTATTATTGCGACCACCTGTGAGACATCCGCTTGTAGAATATTTGGATTGTTGTTTAATTATCTTTATTGTAGTCAGTGATTTGAAACTATTGAAGGCTTGATTAGCTTTAATATGCTATATGTACTTCCATATGTGTATAGGCTCTTGTGGTGCAGCGGTACAGCGACGGTTGTGGGTTCGGAGAAACGAATTATTTTCACTTCCCGATCTGACAACAACACAATGCGGTGTTGAGCTCCGCTGCTCAATATGCAATACTCATAAAATTGTAAAGAAATGGACGTAATGAGGAAAATGTTCGGTTGTGAACGCGACAGATTGTGGGTTCGATTCCCACTCGGGAGAATAAAATATTTAATATTTTCATTTCCTCGATCTCGTAAAGAGACATAATGCGGAGTTCAGTTCCCCTACTCAACATATAATGCCTACAGAGTTTAGTGGAAAGTGGGGAACGGAAGTGACTTAATGGGAACAGAGTGTCTTAACATTAAGTCCCACGTTCTCTCTTGCAACCCCGCTATGTGAACAACGGGTTAACGTGAAGCTAAAAAAATAAAGGAAGTGAATCGTTCAATGCCATTATGGCGCAGTCGCAAAATATCTAATCGCACAGATATTGATTGTGTGTTCATTTCCATAATATAAATTTTGCATTATTTGTTTACTTTAAGATCTTATTCTGTCAACAATTGGAGAAAATTGATTTTTTTTTATATTTCATAATTTACATGTAGCATTGGTTAATTTAATAAGAACTAGATAATTTTAATATTATGTAATCATCAATAAGGTTCAATTGCATATTTGGGGAGTTTTTAGCGTTATCATTGATATACTCGTACGTATATTTAGATACACAATAGTAACTTTTTAACTTATAAAATAACATTAATTCTGAAATTTTGACATAATTATAGGAAAAAAATGTATTGCTTAAAATATTTGAAGACTTTTCGTAGCACTGGCACGTAGACTGAAATGATCTTCAATCTTAGGAATTGGAGTCCAAGAACTACGCCAGTGGAATTTAATATTGAAAAAGTGGGAAATTAGGCAATCGAATGGGCGTTGGGCGTGGTAGGGCGTGGCCAGCCCTTCGTACTTTATATGACGATATCGTAATCTCCTTATGTGCCTATCGGTTTTATTGTTATTTCATTTTCAGACTCTTGTAGTTTTATAGTTATTTTTTTACTTTTTAATATTTTTCCAGTTATTATTGAGGTCATAAGGGTGCAGCAGCATAGCATCTGACTGATTTATTTTCACTTCCACGCTCTGGTAATAGGACAGCGTGGTGTTGAGTTCCGTCTCCCAACTAACCACGTGTCGCAAAAGTGGGCCACGAAGTGTCTTAAATCTTAGAGGAATTTCTCTGATTATCCTGCTTTATGTCGAATATGGCGTGAGGCGTAGGTATAATTTTTTTAGAACACTTTCCACATTATTATATGATAGACAGAGAGAAGTTAACACATATTTCCGGTCTCCATTTTCTCTAATTAAGAGATTTGTTTACGAAACTTTATTCTTATCATTGATACCAAAGCTTATTGAAAAATTAATTATATTTTGTGGATATATATAATTACTACTGTATCAACATGACGGTGCGATAGTGTTTAGCTTATATCGGAAAGAGTACATTCAACTCCTGATATAATACCTATATCTTTATTATACTCTATTACTTTATACTAACAAAATTAGTATTAAATTGGACATGTGTCGCAGTTAAGATTGAATAATTTGCGCTGTCTATATATCGACATGGAATAATATGTATAGATATATGGATCAACGATCATATCTGTATGTATAAATATATACGAAATCAAGGCCGTCGTGGCGCAGTGGGATAAAAGTGAGAGGTGTGGGAGCTATCGTCACTCACAGTAAACGAATTCATTTCACTAAGCGAGAAATGCAGAACGGAGTGACGCTAAATTCTCTCCACTTAACATAACTTATCTCCACATACAACATAAGAGAGCTAAGAACTTCTTTTTATTAGAAATCCAATATAATAAATTATAGCTTATTAACTTAAATACAATAAGTGGTTTCCAATCACACAAAATAAGTCCGTGTCATCATCATCTTGACAAGCAAAGAAAAGATGTTCACAAAGCAGCACTTACAACTTTTACCAACAAGCAAAAAATATAAGCAGTGATACGCAAATAATTACAATATGACGCGTCAAAATCACTTTGTCTCATGTCGATGACGAGAACGGTCCCATAGAACGTTCTACTGATACCATCGAACACAAACAAACATAACTTGGAAGCTCAGAAAAGCTATACAGCTCAGTTAGCCAAGCTATAAAGGTCATATTCCTTTAATTTAACTTTAACCTGTTCTGGTTTTTCATAAATTAATGTGTCAATCGCCCCTCCTCCCAGACGTGCGTTATTAATAATCATGTCAATCTTTCGTGAGAATCGTCCGTCGTTCTGTGGCAAGGTAGCTATTCATCCTCCCGATCACAGATTATAGGGTAATTGAAGGTTTTGCTTAGCGCTTATATAATTAATTCTATTTAATTTTTATATTACTCTGGGAGTCAGCTGAGTCATGACTCTGGGTGCCTTTGTTGGGCCCACCAGTTTTTGTTGTGGTTTATTGATGTATAATATTGTACGTTGTGTGCGATAAGATAAACTCGGTATCGTGTTAATTTTGTTCTGTTATTATAATTAAATTAACAGGTAAAAAGTTTTTGAGCGTAAATATTTACTAATTTATATTATTAAAGAGTGATCGACCTTTGCTCGTTTTATGCGTTTGTAAAAAAAAAGTAGTGGTTTAAAATTTGTCGGTAAAACGTTTTAATGTTATATCGTTTATTATTATTGCAGACTATATGTTTTTTAGATGTAGCCAACTAGTGCTTTTAAATAATTAATTTAGGTACGTTTAATATTAAATCATGGAAATTTTTGACAGAGGTGACGGCAAAAAAAGAACATTAAGGTCACTTTTTGTAGCGAAAAAGTGAGTGATTCATCATAATTTATTATTCATATCTGAAAACCCCTGAAATGACTAATCGACGTAGCTCGTGGACATCAATGACTAATTTAATACAATTTCACACTGAAGCTCAACGCAGGGGACATAAAATGACGCTACTACCATTATGCGTATGATTATAATATGCTGTTTTAAGCCAACTCCAAAAAGGAAGAGGTTCTTAATTCAGTTGATATATCCTTTTAGAATATGCCGGGATTTCTGATGCGGAATGATAGTTTTTGGCATTTGATAGTTTTGGTAGTAGTTTCTATTATTATTTAAAAGTATTATAGTCAGAATCATTCTAGGAAACCTGATTAATTGTAATATTTGTGGAGTCTTAGTTTTTCTTGACGAAATATTTACCTATCACTTTACTAGGTTTTTTCTGTATACCTTTAAATAATACGACGCAAGAGTAAGGGTTTGTTTTCAAGCCTCATTGCACTTCGGTCTTTTCTGCATGTTGTACAATATTGGCAAGTCCAAGTCCATGATTTTTGATAATATCTTTATGGAAAAGACACGGCAAACGAGCGTGCGGGTCACCTGATGGTATGTGATTACCGCCGCCCACG
>DWAN01007082.1:0-10044 GCA_018230445.1 Heliconius hewitsoni | reverse complement strand
TATATATATATATATATATATATATATATATATATATATATATAATAAATATATAATAAATAACATAAAAAAGTAGTTTTTTTTAGCGTTATGCTGTATTCCGCATATAGTCCGGGTAGGCTGATAGCACCTAATACCTACCTAAACACTCCGTACAATAAGAAATATATTTCGTAAACAATAGTATAGTTTTTTAAATCTGTATGCAACTCCAGATGCATAAAGAAAAAAAAAACGTAGAAATTTTTAATGAATGCGGTAAACGAAAAGAATAAGATTGAGAAAAAAAAAAATATAAAAATAACAATCAAATGATTGGGTAAATTCCCTGTAAAAGTCAAACATTACATTTTTAATTTAATAATGTTGTCCTATTTTAATAAAGCTGTGCATTATTTCATTGTCTTTCCAATTTTATGTACAAAACAATAACACATCGAGTTTTAATTTTTTTGTTACGTCAGTCAATTTTTTTCAAGAATATGAAAAAGTTAATAAAGCTGTAAAATCCAGTACAAATAAAGAAATGGTGAAGTTAAAAGATTAGATTACATTATATCACCACCGTTCAATAAAAACGAAAGAGGCTACTTTTTCCATTCCTTGCTGAGACGAAAACGAAAAAGCCTAAATGATCTCAGTTTCAAGTTTTTATTCACATTGCATTTAAATGTTTTAACCAAGTAATATACAACACCTAAGAATTTCGAGTTTCTTGAACCAGGAAATTAATTTTTTCGTTTATAATTCACAAAACATTCACTTGATATGCCTTTTTAAAAATTATACCCGCTAACTCACTCAGGATATTATAATTGTTAAAGGTTGGATAAAACGTTTTTTATGTTCGTGGTTATAATAAAACTCTCGATCTTTTTGTGCTCAAGTAGCATATAGTTAACAAATTAACTGGTAACAACCGTAGCAGGATCTTTGATAGATTGTATATTTTATGCCACCAAAAACACAACCTAAACGTTAAGCAAGAGTCATGTTAAATGGTAAATAATGTGTCGCTCTCAACGTCACCCACAAAAGAGTGAGAGATCTATATATATGGGTGCCGAGTTCTGTGTTTACTTGAAATCTGGCAACAGTTGGCAAACAGCAACTGGTGAAATTAGTAATTTTATTTTCAATTAATAATATTACAAACCGTGTAATTTTTAAGAACTTCGAGTAGGAGGCACGTTGCTAATAATGGTGCATGGGCTGACGTCCAAATTATCACTATCCTCGGCATTTAAAACGGGCTTTATGCTACTGCGTTTCGCATTAGGGAATGCCGGACTCCGGCGCTCAATCCCCACCCTTCCTGGAATATGATTACTAAGCACTAAGGGACAGACTATCTCATGGGAACACCAGCATCTCTGGTGCTGGAGAATCCCTCCTTGAGTCCTTAAACGCAAGCCACCCGTCGAGTTTTGGGGAGTACACAGTGCCGGCCTTGTAATTTCTGACAAAAACTCATAATGTTTGACTGAGCGGCACAGCCTATCTTCAATATTCCGGCCTAAAAATAGAACAAAACTTTATGCCTCATGCCAGGGTCGTTGTGTTCGCAAGAAATGACTTAAGTTTCCGTCGTCTTGCCTATTTTGAAAGTTTTCTGAATTACCATAGTGGGACATGCCTTTACAGGTCCCACAGTGGTACTGTAACATAGGATCGGCTCAAGGAGCACTCGGCAATGCAGATGCAATCGGCTATCGACGATATGTTATTACAGATCCCCTCCATTGAAGATGTGATACTTGGCGAATTTAATGCTTGCAATACCAGTTAACTTGGATCACGCAACACCGACCACACGGAGAAGGTTGCATTCGATGCCTCGCTATGGCAAACGAATTATCCTAGTTGATTTGCCCGCGTAACTCATGGACATGGACAACCACACTTGCTATTGGACCTTCTGCTGACTTCATATTCAGAACAATACCAGGTCGTAGTCGAGGGTCTTCCGACCACTGCCTGGTACATAGTATCGGGTCAGTCGCAGAACACCCGAAAATCGTTAGTCTGCTCTAAAAGTCTAAAGATTGCTATGGGATGCGTACATCTTATTTATCTTAATCCGGTTTGCTTCTCTTCTGATGCTCTTAGTTCCTGTTCCTGTAGTTAATGTTGTGCCGCTGCTGTTGCCGACATGGTATTGCAGGGTACGGAGCTTTATAATACCTACCTCTGTAGTGCTAATCATTCGCAAATTACAGCCATGGTTCGATACGTCTTGCTGCAAGTTTGTTGCCTTAAGTAAACGCGAGACATATTACATGATATGTCTCGCGTTTACTTAAGGCATCTGGGCCGAGGTGACGGTCACTAAGGATCCGAAGGCGAAAGCCTCAAGGAAAAAGAATAACCGAGTCTCTAGCCTAGCCTCCGCTTCTGCCATTGCGTACAAATCATCGTGATCTTCTGGGTGCTCCCTTTGCCTCGAACTAGACTATTGATAACCAAGAAACAACGCCACCGATCATACCGTGGTGTCAGAGTTCAAAGTTGAGCCAAAATGCTGTTAGATGAGCTATGAGATGGCACCTCTGATTTAGTGCTTCGTTCATTTGCTCCTGAGCTGATACTGGTGCTAACGCTCTTGTTTCGTAGCTCCTATCTACCCAATTCCAAAAAACGCGATGGTTCCGAAGAATAGTTAATTGTTAATCATTTAACAACACTCAATATTTTATTCACAATTTAAATAGATTCCTTATAAGTTACTTTTTCTGTTGTTCTTATATTCTAATTATAATTCTGTAGGTATTTACTTAATAACTTATAACCTATAATCAACACTACTCTAAGTTTCTTTATCTGTGGAGACTCCTACGTTCTGTTTGACATTTCAAATATGTCAATATGACACGTGTTGATACAAGTCTTTCCTGAGTGTAGTTTCCATGTGAGATATTTATTTTTAAATAGTAAATAATAAATAATAAAAATGACTATAGTTAAGAAAAAGAAACGTGTATCCAAGAAAAATAAAACAGCATGGCGCAAACATTGTGACATTGCTGATGTAGAAGAGTTTCTAGAAGATCAACGGTTGGAGGAAAGGCTAGGGTGAGGTTATGTTTTTATTGGTACAATTGGAAATATTTATAGATAAAATGTTCCACAATCATTATGTACTATTTAAAAAAAATAAGGTTATCTGCGGTAATATTTCTTTCGAATCTGTTTCGCTATCAACTTAATAAATAACATAAAATAGTCAAAATATCTTTCTTGATGCAACATGTTTTCAATTGTGGTGTTTTTTATTTACTATTTATAATTTACAGTAAATTCGATGCGAAACCGGATTCAGAGCTTTTCGTGCTAGATACACATGGTGATGGTGTATCTGATGAGAAACCTGAGGTTAAACCAGATGTAAAGCCCTTGTCAGCCAAACTTAGAAAAAGAGCTAAACTATCAGAGACACCTAAGTGTTTTGAAATATTATTGTCAAGTTCAAAGGTAAATATATTTTATTATTTATAAAAAATATATTAATCATTATTATCAAGAACTACTTGTTTTAATTGACAATTTCTCTTGATGTTGCATAGTCCAATCAAGGAAGGCTATTGTTGTCAATCATTTTGATATAACCCATTATACCTATCGGCAGAACTACCTCCCTTACTAAGAATGTGTCATACACAATTCTTAGTATTTTTTTTAAATAAAATTAAAATAAGTAAATTAAAGAAATCTCTTTAATATTAAAAAAAAAAATATTAATAATTTTACCACTATATTTTTTTTATCAATTTAATCAATGACATAAAGTAAACTAAAATTGACTATACAAAAAAATATCACTTTTGTAGGTTCCAGATCCTAATGCAAAAAGAAATCATGTGAGACCAACAGGTTCAAAACCATCAGATTTGTCAAAACTTACAAAACAAAGACAACTTGTAAAAGGAGTTTTAGAAAGAAAAATCGAACACACTAAAATTAATAAAAGACTTGCTGCAGCTAAGAAAAAGAAATCAAAAACTATAAGACAGACCTTTGATAAAAATATATGGGGCGGAGATGGTAAGAGAATTAGATTTTTGAAAAGAAATAATTTTGTGTCAGTTCCCACTGTATCTCAAATAGCAGAATAGCGAAATGAAGCTTAGTATTATTTTGATACTCCATTACCCACACACTATCAACTTTTATGACAGAGTGGTGGAACTCAATGTTGCCTGTTTGTCTGCCAGAATAGAGAAATTTATATGTATATTTTCAATAGATTCAATATAATCATTTTTAAACATTTTTTAAAGTTTTATTCCACACTTAGGGAAGAAAAATGCTTATTTAGAAAACGTATAAATATGGACGTAGTGGGACTCAAACCCGCACCTCCTGGAAACCGACTAGGCACTCTGACCGCTAAGCCATATGTTCTCATTGAGCTACGTCGAAAATTTATATGCTTGTTACAACTTATTTATGTTGTTAGCACCTCTGTAGGGAGATTTTTACAAATTTCTGCTACCCAAAGATAATTACTAAGAATTATCGGTTGGCAAGAAAGAGCAAAGCACTATTTAAAGGGTTATTCCACACTTAAGAAAGAAAAATACTTATTTAAAAAATGTATAAAAATTTGAATGTAGCAGGACTCGAACCCACGCCTCCTGGAAACCGACCAGACGCTCTGACCGCAAAGCTATACATTCTCATCGAGCTACTTCGAAATTTTTACACGCATGTTACAACTTATTTATGTTTAAAAAATGGCTTAGCGGTGGGGATCAAACTACAACATCCTTAGTTATATTACCTTATTTACATATAATTTAATTTACTCATTATCATTATCTATTAAACAGAAAATGTTAAATTAAAACCTTTTTCTCATTAAATTGCTAACTGTCCAGAGATTTTGCTGTAGCTTAGTTAATAAAAATAAATAAATCTTTTTCACATTAAAAGTAAACAAATGCCAGTAAATATAAAGTGGTTTTATCATAATTCCAGAAACAGAAGCTAAGGGTATCCCAAAAACACTATGTGATGATTTCATATCACCTGAGGCACAATTACACAATGTTCCTACATTGAAAAGATTAAGGCCTAAGCCACCACCACCAGAGATGGTGGTCAAAAGGAAAGCTGTGGAACTGCCTCACCCTGGTGTCAGTTACAATCCTTCATTCCAGGTGTGTATTCACTTATCAATATTATACTATAATACTAGGAGTATTTAGTACTAAAAATACTTGAGAAATTTATTTTTATTTAATCAATACTGTGATATGAGGTGCTTTTTTGTTTTTGCCTCACGCTGTATACCTATTCACTCCAACCTTACTACTACTAATAGGGTGGAACTCAATGTTGTGCTTGGTCTTGTCTTGTTGAGTGGGAATCAAACTCATAACCTCACACTTATATGCCTGTGCCACAACGGGCGCGGATCGAAACAAAACTAAAACTGAAAAATTACTGTATAAAAAATAACATATTCATATTTTTTTTACAACCTCTCTTCAAAAAAAAATTTAAACTGTAATATTCATTTATTGCAAGTACATGTATACATACTTGTAGTATACATCCTAAAAGGTCTATAAGGGTCTTTAAATAATTTTGAGTAACAACATTATATCAATGTTTTTCTAGGAGCATCAAGAGTTACTTCAAGAAGTGGTGCAGCATGAGGAGAAAATGATGAAACGTGAGGCGCACTTGCACAGAGTTACTACTGGAATGTTTAAAAAAGTCACCCCACAGGAGAAAGAAGTATGTATCTATTAACAATCTTCTATTGCATAGTTTTTACTACATTTTCTATAAAACTGCTGCCTGTGAACCTGCAGTTATGAAATTTGATAGAAAGGAGGATTCACAATATAATTAAAGGAAAAAATCTGAAAAGTTAAAAATATGCCTATAATGGAAAAAACACAAATTACAAATAATACAAATTAAATTTTAACCACTTATAGTGGTTCATATAATTTTTTCTGTTTGATTGTATTTCTTATTTTCATTGTTATTACATATATTCTAAAAAGTGTCCGTTCATGTCTTTTAACTATTTTTTAAATAATAATAGCATATTATTTTTTAAAGTTTTTTATTGTTTATATTTAGTATTATTTATCAATTATTTTTATATAGTTTTTTAATGTTTATGCTTAATTTAGTATCTTAATTTTTTTTAATAAATACTATTGTAGATGTAAGATTTGCTTGTCTGTTGATATCATCACATATAATTGCGGCGGAACGTTGTGATTAATTGTATGATATTCTTTTTTTTTTAAATTATTAGTGTAAATGTTAAGAATTTTTATGAAAAATTATTTTATTTTTAATTTTAACTTCAAAGATTCATTCTGGAAAGATTCAGATGTAATTTTTAATTTCCAGAACCAATGGCGAGAAGAAATGAGCGCCGGCCTCCCCACTCCCTACAACCCCTCAACTGATCCCGAACCTGTAACTTCGGACAATGAATACAAAGCAATCAACCCTCCAGTACAGAACAAGAAGAAAGATCACAAGGCGAGGAGAAAGCAGAGGGAACAGTTGGTAGAGAAGGAAAGACTGAAACGGGAGAAGATTAATAAGAAGAAAATTACTGATTTGTATAGGTTAGTATTGTTTTTAATTTCATAATTCATTAGCAAGGTAAATGGAATCGATAGTTTTAGTAAATAAATATAATAAAATAATTTTTTTTTACAACTTTTGTCGTACTAGGACTGAGAGATTTTATGGCACTAACGTGAATTATTATACACAATTCAGTTTTCTAAACAATTTCACTAAACAATTTTCAGTACTCTCCTACAGAGCAGAATAAGCAAAAGTAAACCTAGTGTTAAGACAGTCTATTCCCTATTTTTCGTCGAATTTCCGAATAATTGCGTGTTTAGTGTACCACGGTAGGTATCCAAGAAATGAGTGAGTGTGTATCACGCAATGTCTCTAGAATTCGGCGGAAACAGAGGAACGTGTGTCTTAACACTAGGTTCCCTTTGACCACCTTGATGTATGATACACCGTGAACCTGATGAAAATAAATTAATATATTTAGATAATTATCTCTAGTTATAAGCCTAGTTTAAGTGGCAGATAAATATACTGTTAATTAGCTGATAATAATGAAAAAGTTAAAAAAAAGTACACACCACGTGTCTGTAGTGTTCAGTTAAAATTATATATATATTTATTTTGGTGGTAATTTTTTGACACATTTAATAGTATAACATACATCATTACAGATTACGCAAAATCCAAGCATCGCTCACTAAGAAAGAAATTAAAAACGCAGAACTACGTGAAAAGAAGGAAACTAAGAAGAAAGAGATAAAAGAGAAATCTCTTCCCGCGCTCAACGCTCACAAGCCACCAGTCAAGGAGCCGGAGTTCGTTGACCCCGCTAAGTTGACTGGTGATCTAAGGAGCTTGGAAGGAAACGGTAAGTGACCCACTAATTATTATATTATAATCTTAAATTCTCTGTGAGTGTGTTTATTATGGTTATGGGTTATAAGATCTGCTAATAATATGAAAAGAAGGTAAATAATAAGAAAATAGAGATGAAAAAACGATATCTTTCCTCAAAGTTGACTGGTGATCTGAGAAGCTTAGAAAAAAGGTGTTTTAGCACTAAGTTATTGGTATTTAGAAGATTTTTGTAATATTTCTGTTTCCGTATATATCACGGTAGGCAGAGGGAACCTATTTTTGAGATACTGTTCCCAATGTACGGCCCAATTTTAGAGACATTTAATCTTAAATAGACAGCTCAATGTTGTTGTTTGTAGTTTTACCAGAGTGAGGAAATAAAAAAATACATATTCAGTCCCGTGACCATGGACTGCAAAGTGTTCGACACGTCGACTTTTTAAACATGTATAATTTTAAATATACGCGATTAATCCGGTTAAAATAGTTTCATTTGAAATGTGTAATAATCGTGAAAATCAAAGAACTTATCATTATTCTGTGTCTGATGTCTAATATAAACTGCATTAAAATCCGTAAAGATATTTAAAACATCTAAGTGGACATTTTAAAGCGTAAAATACAATGTAATAACTTCATTTGATTGGTTTTTTAACGACGTAATCTTGTTTTCTCGTCTACACCGCCAGGGATAAAGCGTGAAGCAAAAAAATCATAAATGGTACAGAATAATATATTAATTTGAATTGCAAAACCCAAGGCCATGTTTAATTGTAAATTGTTCTTTTTTCACGCCAGCGTTGGTAAAGTGGTATTCTATTGTGATTTATCATCCAACTCTATGATGTATGTGCAATACTTTGAGAAGAACAATGTCAATATATAACGTGTGCTCGCTCTTTTATCATTGTTTGTAAATAGATTTGTGAATTAAATAATGGCTGTTATAGAAAATAGCATTTGGCTGAAAGGATAAAAATATAAAAAAAAATAAACATAGCAATAGTTGTTAATTATTAATGAAGGTTAATTATTATAAGTTCGTAATCTATTTATATATTATTAAAAGATAAAAATGTGTATATTAAAGCACGCAAAGCGAAGCGAAGCAAATTTATCTTCGGTTTTAATGCCAGACTATAGTCTATAGAACAATAATCATTAATTCTGGGCTTTTAAAGAAAACAGGCGTAAGTCAAATAAATAGCTTTATAAAAAATACTAAAGACATTCGCGTTTATTCGCGTGAAATAAAGGAAAAATTATTTAAAATTGCTTAGTTATGTAAACTTACAAAAATGATCTAGCTTCTTTTCGATGTATCCCTTATATAGGAGGGTAGGCAAGTTGGATTTAGTCTTAAAATACTCCGTTCCGTAGTTCCCTTCTAATTGTCGTTCGTTTAACATTGCGTGTTGTGTGGAGGAAGTCAACGCCGCACTTTGTTGCTAATAAGAATCAGAAGAAATGAGAATAATTCATTCCACTAAAGGGGATCGAACCCACAACTGTGCCACTATGCCATGTGAGTCTATCTAAATTATATATTATTTTTACTTAACGTTACATTTCTATATTATTTATATATATAAAATATATACTTTTGATTCAAAATTAGAGTCTAACCTCTTTACCATAGTATCATAAATTAAGTTCCAAGTAAGTTCTTACAGTCAACAGCCAGCAGAATGACAATGAAAGCTCACTTTGTTGTAATGACAGTAGTTTATTAGAGATCTAAAGATTTTGAGGAGAGAATAATGTACTAGTACATTAGCTCTGTTACTTATCTATGAAGCTCTTTTGTATTTAATGTGAAGCTTCATTCATTAATTGGCAATTTATAAGATTTAGAATTCTTAATGGGAAAACAACGTAGTGATTAACCATCAAGGTCGAGACACCAGCATGCTATTTATTTAATTTTTTAAGACATTTCGTGTTGAGTGGCGAAATTCAACTTCTCGCTCTGTCTTGTTACCAGAGTGAAGAAATGAAAATATTTTAATTTCATTGAGTGAGAATTGAACCTACACATTTACAGTTAGACACTGTGCCGCTACGCCACTATCTCTTGATAAATATTCGGTTTGAAACAATAAAATTATATAAGACAATACAAAACAATAGCTAAGAGAAGGGAGAAGATAACGGAAAGCAATTGAATTATTAAAATTACACAACAAACAAACAAATTGGAGCGATGTAGTCGGTGCCATTATCAAAGTAGTATAAATTAATAGGAAGTAGAGTAATTTAATTTTAAGGTTTTATAAGATATTTATGTTAAGAATTTGTTGTACGACTAGTCCAAAAGTATATTGTGAGACCGTCTCGGTACATTTTCATCTAACTGTTAACGCGACGGTTTCTATTTCCTCGTTCTGGTAATAGGTTGAAATCCTCCACCCAACACCATATATTTCGAAAATAGATTGGAAAGTATTGAACTCTAGGGTCCCTCTGCCTAACCTGCCATATGAGGGTTACTGCGTGAAGCAATATATAGGTATAAAGTCTATATAATTACTCTTAATTTTACTACCACCTAGACCGAGAGGCCAGTCGTAGCGCAGCGGCACGAAGTGTGTCTGTAAAACCGACTGGTTGTGGGTTCGATCCCCA
>DWAN01007081.1:0-10044 GCA_018230445.1 Heliconius hewitsoni | reverse complement strand
CCGGTCGAGTCTGCCCATGCATGTTGCCATTGCTGGCGACGTGACTCTACCACATGTACTTTAGTCGCCTTTTACGACACCACCAGTAGCAGTATGATCCTATTCTAGGCCGGGATCACACGGCAAATGGGAGGCACGGGATTCTGATTTGTATTAACTCTTTGAGTTGGAGAGCCATAATTAAGAATGCAAAGAATGACAGTATTGCAAAATAAACAGTATTGTAGCAGGAATTAAGGATATAATAGAGTGTAGCTCAATAAAGAGGCAAGGTAAAGGATGAGATAAGCAAAATATAGAGGTAAGCAAAGAAAATATCAAAAGCCCTTATAGCTACAACATTTAACTGTTAGCTATGAGAGCTAGGGAATTAAGGTGTCAAACTAGGATGGCACAACCTGCAAACTTATTCCTCAAACATGTGAAACCCTTGACTACAAAAGTAGCATCAGGCCTCAGCCAAGTTTCAGAGATGGCAATGACAACAGTAGGTTTTTCTTTGTATGAACACTATCACACTACCACATAATATGCGACAATATTGCAATTAAATTATGAGTTATAACGACCAAATCCCACTAAACGTATGTCAATCGATACATACGCCAGGGAACAACTTACCATTTACAATTATATTTTTTTTAATCTAGAAGAAACTTACACTAAGTTTTAGTCTCAGATCATTGATTTCTTTCATTAGATCTAATTTTTCATTCTCCCTTTGCGCGGCTGTCATTTTCCAATATTGCACTTTCTGCACTAATTCAGTGTTCTTTTCTTTCAGATCTTTTATTTCACTTTCTAAATCCGCCATTGTAATTACTTAACTTATTAACGATTAATGTGTTCCAAGCTATCAAATATTTGCCAATATTATATATATGATAACAATTAACAAATAATATAATAATTAAAACAGTTAATGCACAACGCATCAACGATCACAATGTTTTTAAAAGAAAATGACACTAGTCACTATTATTTGTGACAGTTGGTTAGAGTTGGACACTTGAGATATCACATAAAAAACCGTGGCCATAAAAAATGTCAAAAGAAAAAAAATATTCATAAGCTAAAACCTTATAACTAAAAGTAGACTTATGTTAAAATTCAAAATATTCTTTATACAAATAGAATATTATAAAGACTTTTGAATCATCGAATGAACATATAACCAAAAAAGTTACCACCGGTTCAGAAGGTATTTCTATTGAGAAGAGCCGGCAAGAAACTCAACAGTTGCTCTTTTCAAAATCATTGGTATAATTTAATTATTACGTTAACTAATTCAATAGACATTAATTCCATACATGTTTATCGTCTAAATATTCTTGAACAGCTTTACTTGTTAGTATTTTTTTACAGATACTTTAAATTGTGGTAGTGGCTAATGCAGAATACACTGTGGAATTTTTTTTATACATAAAAGATTCATAAAAGATTTATTAACTTTTTGGAGACGTAACTTGGCGTAACAAGCTTAACTTTGTTTTTCGTTCCTATCGTATGTCTATCACTATTTTACTATGACACTATATTTTGTCGGACAAACAGAATATAACAAAATACAAATGATGAAGCAACTTTAATAATAATACATGAGTTTTTAAAAACATATCGCAGAGAATCTCGAGCTCATAGGTTATAAATATGGTATATATAATATGGCTCTTTTTTGAATTTGTATTTGAAGCATCCCATAACAGCATTCCATAAGATAAAATACTATGAAAATAGCTATAGTAGACTAGTCGGGCAGTTTCAACGTCCGTCATTTGTCTAATTTTCTTAATTGCGAACGCGAGTTCATTCGCAAGTGCTTCCAGGTGAGAGTTCCACGGGATTTTGAAATCTATAGTCTAAGAAAATAGCTGATTCCAATACATTGAGGGTTTCTCCTTTAATTACAAGACTAAAATTCTGTTTTTTAACGTTTTGTAAAGCAAACTCAAACTCAATTAGTTTTTTTAGCATTTAACATTAAATTATTCATATCAAACCAATGAACAATTTGCAATAATGCACTATTCACTTCGTCATAGTTCATTTTGTTCCTAACCATCTGAAATATTAAAGAGGTATCATCTGCGAAGAGTATAATATCACATAGGTTCTTTGCATAAAACCGCAGATCGTTGATATATATATAAAAAGAAATATAAAAATATGCAAAAAAATATATATTTATATTTTATATATATTTTATTATAATTGTATGTGTAGTGTGTATAGTGCTATTTAATATTTTAGTCAAAGTAAATATCAAAAAGCCAAAAATGGAACACATTTTTTTGGTCTGCACTGATAGCCAATAATTATTATGTTCCAATGAGTTTAAATCACCCTCACCATTTGGATATATGTATTCTGTGGCTTAAATCGACACCGACAGCGATCTGTCAAAGAAGCGTGTGGTGAAAACACAACGCGGAGTGAGGTTATAAGTGTACATAACTTTAAAATTGTCTCTTTTATGACAAAATGTCTTTCCGCGGAAGAGGTGGCGGCGGTGGTCGAGGCGGGTTTGGAGGTAGAGGTGGTGGAGGAGGCGGCCGAGGATTTGGAGGTAGAGGACGCGGTGGAGGCGGCGGCGGTTACAGACAACAAGATGCTGGCCCTCCTGAGTCTGTCATCCCTCTAGGCCACTTCGGCTGGACGGTGCAAGACGACCTCGTGTGCAAAGTAGACATTGAGGACGTACCCTACTTCAATGCCCCCATATATTTAGAAAATAAAGAACAAGTTGGTAAAATTGATGAAATATTCGGCAACCTACGTGACTACTATGTTTCTGTGAAGTTAGGAGAAAACATTAAAGCGAAGAGCTTTAAGGACGGCCAACAATTTTTTATTGATCCAGCAAAATTGTTGCCATTGAAGAGATTCTTACCCCAACCACCTGGAGCCAAGCGAGGTGGTGGAGGGCGGGGAGGACGTGGTGGGGGCGGTAGAGGTGGAAGAGGCAGTGGAGGTTTTGGAGGCAGAGGTGGTGGTTTTGGAGGCAGGGGTGGTGGTTTTGGAGGAAGAGGTGGTGGTGGCGGTTTTGGAGGAAGAGGTGGTGGCGGTTTTGGTGGAAGAGGTGGTGGAGGTGGATTTGGTGGACGAGGAGGTGGCTTTGGCCGTGGTGGACGTGGAGGTGGCTTTAGAGGAGGAAGATAGTGATAAGTGTAAGACACTGGGACCAATTATATTTGTGTGACTCTCATCATATAATTAAGTTTAATTTGATATAAGTATAACAAAACTTAAGCTATGTTCAAAATTTTGAGTCTAAAAACTTATTTTCATAGATTTATTAATAAGATCAGAATACTAATCTGATTTTTCAAACGTGTACTTTAATAGATTTGCATTTTTACAAATAAGTCAATATATAACAATTATTTCTCAATATGTATTTTAAAAAAAATATATAAGGACAATATAGCTGTATATGCCTAGAGTGATACAAATATTTGTTACATATTAAATAAGGAATAAATAAAAAATTGTAAAATATATCTTATTTTTTAATACCTTATATCCCTCAATACTTGTAACGGAAGATTTGTATTGTAACCCCCAAACAGTATTAATTTTAATATTATATTTAATTTAATTTAAATAATGCAGGCAGTGTGAAGCTAAAAAAAATCTATGACTGCAAAGAAGTAACTATGGTTAAGTAATTTAGAAGATTAAGAAGTGTTATTAATTTTGATGTCATTCTATAACAAAAAAGGTTTACTTTTGAAAAACAAAAAAATTGTAAAATAAAAGATTATATAGAAAGAAAGACTAATATTGTTTATATAATTGAAACAAAAGACATTTCTTAATTTACTGGTTTATATAATTATTGAACTTTACTTGTATTAAAAAAAAATATTTTGAATAATAACCACACACACATTTAACTTTATAATAATAAATATATTCAACTATTGATATTTCAATTAATTATCAATGTTCATTATAGCCTTAGATCTATTATTAAAAATGTAGAAAGATTGAAGATTCTTCTGGGTTTCCCATTTCATATTGTTTAATTCAGCTGCCGCTTGTATCTCACGGAGTTTTCCAGACACATTCAGAACTCCCCACATCACTGCAAATAGACTTGTCACTGCTTGTATAATTATCTGAAATTCATTTCATACATAATTAATTAATTATTCTCCTTTTTATCATACATAATTCATATTTCTACATTTTATGAACAAAATATATACCTACATCTAATGGTAATGTTGTAAATTCTTGTGATGTTATCCGAAGGTATGAACGATCTGTAAATAAGAGCCACATAATAATTACAAATTGATCATTAAAACCTAGGGGCCAGTCACGGCACAGAGGCACAAGTGTGTGATTGTAAACACAACAGGTTGTAGAAGCCGACTAAAAAAAAATATTTATTATTCACTCTGGTGTCGAGGCAAAGCGCTGCGTTGGGTTCCGCCAGTCAATACGCAATGCCTCCAGAATCCGGCGGAAAGTGAGGCGGACTATCTTAACACTAGACTCCTTCTGCCAACTTTGTTACATGCGGGATACAACGTGAGCTAAAGAAACAATTATAGCTAGGTACGTACGTTGTGCTGCCGAGAACGCTGAATGGAATAACGATATAAACCCAACAATGATAATTATTTTATGTATTGACGCCATTCTTATGTAAAACTTTTAGCTAATAAAGTTGTAGTTATTTATATATTAATATACTACTTTAGTATTAATATATGTCGATTTTTTTAAATAATTTAGACCTCTACTAAAAATATATTGATAATTATTGTCAATTGTCATAAGTCAATAGCAAATGTCATTCAATTATTAAATTATCGTTCATGATTCGCTTGCCACTTAGCAGACGATTGAAATTTACTACCATACTGTTAGATATGAGTTAGAAAATAAATCCTATAGTAATTAATAAGATTTTTCTATTTAATTAGTAATTATCTTTACATATACAATATAAAACTAAAAAAATAAACATGTAACTCTTTGTCAGTTGACTCGTTCCAAAAAAAGTTGATGTAGTAGCCAGTTGGTATTGGCTAGGTACGATAATTTTAATGAATATATTTAATCTGTGGACAACTAGCTATGTTTTGTTAGGAGACGGTTGTGTTTTACCGTTTTTGTATTTGGGAAAAGGTTTTCTATATTAATTTAAGAAAAATATTACTTAATATGCCAAAACCTAAGGCAGAAGAAATTGAATTAGATCCCAAGGCTTCACGGAAACCGTCCAAAAAAAAGTTTATTGAATATATTTACAATGAAGACTCGGGGGAGATTTTCGGTAGAACTCCTAAAAGCTGGAGTAAGTATTTTATAATTTTTATGTATATTATTTTTTACAACAAGCATATCGTACTCTTATTATTTTCATTAACTTTCTATTTTATAAGAAGTATTTTAAACAAGTAGCTATTTATCGAAAGCTTTAAATAGAGGGCGTGGCTTTAGTTTGGCAAACTTAAAGTTTTAAAAGTTTTTTCAAACAAAATATGTTAAGTAATTATGAATTAAAACATTAACGTCACCTGATTTTAAATGATTGTGTGTTTTATTTCATCATATACTTATAAGATTATCAATATATTTTGCTTTATTTGTTATTTTCATACTTACTTGAATATACTGAAAAAAAAATTGTATGCTTGATGACTATAATACTATAATACTGCTTAATTATTAAAAACAATTTCTAATTTATATACAATGCTTATTGCAATTCAAATTTTAAATATTATAGTGAAACTACACACTAAATTATATTTCCCACATCGTAATATGCTACACCAAAAGTCATTGCATTAGTTTATTATTTATACAACAATTCATTTATTCACACTGCTAAAATGAAACCAAAAAAATACTATAGTTAATTGAACTTAAATAAAAGTTAAATGTTTAGATAAATATACACAATAAGATATTTAGTTTTAAATTAATCTAAATCTAATGTTACCTAATCACATACTACTAAACATAGTATATATTACATAATATTCACGACCTCTAATAATATAAGAAGCCCCATTATTTCTTAATTTGTTAAAACCATGTCAATAGTACTTAGTTGTAAATTGCAGCATAGCCCTAATCTCTGAAGCCTTACTTGCTATGCCTATAATTAAACTGTGGTGTTAGATTCCACCCCTTGTTTTATCCTTGATTGGTATTTATGCTTGACTTTCAACACTGTTTGTGGAATAATATTTTTTTTAATGGTGAAATATAAAAAAGTATTTATATTTCTTAATACAGTATAGCTGCTGAGTCATGGTCACTCTGAAGTTAATTGTAGATGGGCTGAAAAAATTTGCTTCTATTCTCATTTTATTACTTGTGTGATTGTGATGAAATAGAAAGCCTATGTTTAAGTCAGCTACAATACAAAAATCATACTGCACTTTTTTGTGTGGTGTAAGAATATTTTTAATGCATACTAATTACAAATAATAGGTTCAAATCCCACTAAGATGTATTTATAATACAGGTGACTTATAGAACTGAAATATTTTCATTTCATTTCATTTCCTAGCTTGGTAACAAGACAAAGTGTGGTTTCGAGTTTCACTTTCAGCAGAAATTGAGGAACAGAGTGTCTTAATAATACATTCCTTTTGCCTACTTTGCTAAATGCTTAAAATAAAAAAAAAAATAATTAAAAACTAATCAACAATTTTGTTCACAGGTAAAATCATATTATTCTATATGATATTCTATGCAGTCTTATTCTCATTATTTGCAATTTGCATGGTGACTTTCCTGCAGCATTTCATCAACCCTCGAGTGCCGAGGCTCCAGCAGGAGGCTAGTTTGATAGGAACTAGCCCCGGACTTGGATTTAGGCCTTTGCCCCCAGATGTTAGGAGCACTCTCATTTGGTATAAGGGTACAGGTTATGAAAGCTATAAATATTGGGAGGATCAACTTATTGATTTCTTATCAGGTATTTATACAGATTTTTATGTTTCTAAAAAGCTGTAAGTTTAACGGTCTATGAGGAATAGCATTGCAACGAAACAAACTTTTGACCAGTAAGACCAATAAATGTAGAATATTAAAATATATATAAAGAGAAACAAAAGATATATAAAACTATTATATAATATGAAACAAGATCGTAAAAAACCACTATTAATATAGATCAAGTGTCTAACATTGCAGACATTGTTTAGTAATCATTGTTTTAATTGGGATTTAGAGGATATTATGAATGGGCTTTACCTGTTAGATTTAGTAGTGGGTTCGTTACCTATTTGGAGAAATAAATATATAAAAAATTTTATATTGACAGAAAAACAGAGTTTGGTTTAGATATGGAAATGGATCATATGACATATATTATATATATTATTAGGCAATTTTCACAACCTTTTAATCTTTATTTTTCGGGATATGTCTAGAATTATTATTAGCTGACTTTGTACTAATATTTCTCCCTGTAACATTTCCATTGAAAAGTTATCACTTTATACGTTTCCTGTATAAAGTGATAACTTTTCAATGAATACAATATTAAAAGTTGCCTGATTACGTTTTTTAAAAAATGGGAAATGAGTCACTGTGTACTTATACTGGTTTATAGTGGCTCGATCCTGTAGTGCACAGAGACGCAGTGCAATCAATACACAGTGGCTGGGCAGTATAACAATAAATGAAAACTATGATGTATTTTCAGTTGTGTATTTATTTACATTTGTGTCTTAAGTCTAATATTCATCAACATCAGTCACATAAAAGTTATAATAACAATCAATTAAGATCAACTTTAAAGTAGCGAACATGACTTTTACTTCTTTCGATGCTTTGTGCGTGGACAGTCCATTTATAATAAAACGATTCCACATCGTATATCATCTACGAGCTTAGTGTCACTCTTGCGACGCGGTATTCTAAAAAGTAAAGAAATATAAATTGAAATGTAAATACAATATGAATTGCTGGACTATTTATTGAAGTTTTGGAATTTTTTGGATTTTGAAAAAGAGTACACAGTGACATGTGAGACACTGTGCACTCATGAGTCTTTATCTTTTAAATTTGAGTCATTGAAGACGCTGTTGCCATTTGAATTCAATGGCAAAACAAATAAAACCTAGTATGCCAAAATTTAAGCGATTCTAGCCACTGCATTAACACCACTTTCAATCAAAATTATAACATTTAATCAATATTTAAATATTTATTAATAAAAACTCGTGTAACTTAAAATACTTATATCACGTTGAAGTGTCAGAAATGGCTGATCATTGAGATCGCATAGGAGAAAAAGAAAAATCTGAAAAATAGATATCTATATTATAGATAAAATCTATTACAAATTTAAATATCATATGCAAAGATAAATTCGTCAACTTTTAAAAATTGAGCTTCCAGTTGGCCAACAATCTTGAAATTGTTCAGGAACACTCGGTGAGTGAGTCTGCCTGGCACTTGATGAAGTGTTTTGTTTGTTTAGTTAGGATATGAGCTGTTATGGCTCATAAATACTATATTTCATCATACAAGCAAGCCATTGTGAAAGTATTACATAATGTAAAGTGGGTTACATGATGGCTGCTTCACTCAATAGTAAATAGTAATTATTTAATTAGAATAACTTACCTAATAGGATAATAGAGAAAATATTACAGTAAAAGACTGTACTTTAAATAATAATTAAGTAGAATGCTTAATAGGATTATGATTAAAATTTTAAGCCATGGTTAAAGAGAATCAAGGAGTTTGTGGGCTTGATACACACTCAGGGAATCATCTTTTTGACTTGTCCCCTCCGTTAAGATACACTGTGGCATTCAGTTTCGCCTCTCAACTGGCAATGTTTCTAAATTGAGTGTAAAACAAAGTGTCTTGACACTAAGTTCCCCCTATTTACCTTGATTTATGTGTTATTAATACATGTAGTTAAAATATAAAAAAAATAAAAACGAAAAAGTAAAGATTTGTGAATAATTTTTTAGATTGTACGATAAATGGTCAAATTTTATTTAAACGTTTTTATTACTTTAAGCACATAATAATTGTATACTTTATGTCACTTTTATACCAGAGCAGTGATATAAAAATAATTTAGAAATAATCATTCCCCCAGTGGAGATCGAAACTACAACCAACTACAACCTAAGTATTATTAAAAAAAAAAAAAATGAAATCTAAATATTATTAATATTATATATATCTCCTTTCAGTATACAAGAAGAAAGGTCAAACAGCAGGCGCCGGACAGAACATTTTTAACTGTAACTACAAGAACCTACCGCCACCAGGCAAAGTGTGTGACGTAGACATCAGAGGATGGGATCCTTGTATAGAGGAAAATCATTTTTCCTTCCATAAGTCGTCTCCGTGTATATTCTTGAAGTTGAATAGGTAATTTTAATATTTGATTGTTATTTTTTTTTTATTGATGTAGCAAAAAACTGGTGAATGAGATGAGATGAGAAGGAAATTCGCGTTAGTTATTTTTTCCGCGGAATGTGTGGTATGAAAATTTCTTAATGGGAACGGAATGTCTTAACACTAGGTTCCCTCTGTTTACATTGTTAAATTTGGAACATAGCGTGAAAGTATAATAAATTCCTAATAAAAATATTACATTTATAGAATCTACGGATGGCGGCCGGAGTTCTACAACGAAACTAAAAACTTGCCGCAAGACATGCCAATGGATTTGCAAAGTTATATAAAGAATTTTACTACTTATAACGGAGACTATGTGAGTAATATTTTTATTTTATATTATATATTTCCTGTAAATGGCAGGATTGACAATATAAATGACATCAGCTGACTGTAATTGATGGTTGTTAAATTCCCTCTAAAAAAACTATTACCTTATAGTTTTTTCGCTGCTGAACTGAAACAAAGTACGGCGTTGAGTTGCTCCACTCCATCGTAATGTTTCGAAAAATCTGGTGATACATTTGAAAAGGAGTAGCTTATTTATTTATTTTTCTTTATTTGTACACCACTTATAAAAAATACAAAGAGAAAAACAGAAAAAGAAAACAAATGTACAAAAAGGTGGCCTTATGGCTAAGT
>DWAN01007080.1:0-10044 GCA_018230445.1 Heliconius hewitsoni | reverse complement strand
TAAAATAAAAAATAATAACATATGCCCGTGTACAAATAACTCAATTCAAAATCTCATTCACCTAATAAAATATTGTCATCGATATAGCTCACAAAGATCAGAGCACATAATTAATTGCAACATATACAACATAGTGATCGATGTAGAAACCAAAGAGAAATTATTATTTTTAAATGAATACTTTTTTTAAAATGAATAAAAATTTTACATAATGTGATTTGAACCCGCGCCGCTTGGAAACCATCTAAGTGCTCCAAGTAAGTTTTAACAAGTCTTCTAAAAAAAAAATTTTGAACGTTGTATTCCACGTGTAGCAGAGAGGCAGAAGGCAGGAAAGGTTAAAACACTCGCTTCCCACTTTCCGCCGAATTCTGAAGAAAATGATTTTTTTTATTTCCTGGAGTGGGAATCGAACCCACAACCGCTTGCTTTTACAATGACAGACCCGTGCCCCAATGTATTTGGGAAAGAAAGAAGTATTTTAATTTCCTAATATTAAAATAACACAATTCACATTCAGTTGCAACAATTCGCGATAATTGAAGAAATAATATTTGGTAAAGCCTTAGGAGGTATAGTATACAAATGCAACTTGCCGGTACTTTAGGTTAATTACTCGCGTAGGTTTAACAAATATTACAAGCGTTGACGCCGTTATGGCACAGTGTGGAAGTTTTTTGATTGTATTTAATGCTTTTGAGTACAATTCCTTGATTTCGTTAGTTTTTTTAGTTTAGCAGGCAAACAAAATACTCCGATATAACAATTTTTCGCATAATTTTCTTAATTTTTCTCAATCATTGTTTATTGAGTACAGGACTCAACGTCGTGCTTTATCTGTTACTCGAGCGAGAGCGTGATGTAAATCTCTTAAAATGCTTTAATGCTTCTGCTCAATCTTCTTCAGCTTCATGCTTAATCAACTAGACATAAAATCTAGTATTATGGCACTCTATCCTCCGCCTTCCGTCATTATTTGAAAAATATTCAAATGTAATTATATATTACACTAACGATCCTCGCAGTTTCGTCCGCTTAAACTATATTACTAGTTATTTATAAATCTGAATTACTTTTGCGCTCTAATAAATAATTTTAAACACAATATTAATATATTGGAAACTAAAGCTTGAGCCAATTCAATAAAAAAATACTTTGTTTACTAAAAGTTAATAGAAAATTGCTAAAATTGCACGAACGCACAGACAAACAGGCAAACCGAAAAAAAGTTTAGGTACTAGTAGTACTTAAGTAAGTAAAAATCATTGTTTTGGTTATATCTCCTATGTACAGATGGCGGTCATTTTTATTATATGTATAGATAGATACCTACATTACGAACATTACAGACAGTTTACTGTTTTTGCTTATATAACTTAGAGAAATGATCCAGCCAAAGCTGCGGTCTGGGTGTTAGTTTACGGACGCCGGCGAGTATTAGCAGTGGATAGTAACTCCTTACCGTTACGTTATTTAATATTTAAATACATATATTTACATTACGTAAATGTTACGTCTTAATGTTCTACTGTTGTTAATTTGTTAAGAAAATATATTATGATTTCAATATAAGTTTTAATATAGCTATTATTTCTTCTTTTTTATTATTAATACGGGATAAAACTTTTTTTTAAAAAGGATAAAAATATATGAGTCGTGGCGCAGTGGCACACGCGTGCGGCTGCGAACGCGACATTTTGTGAGTAAGACTTAACTTAACTTACGTATACTTAAGTATCTAAGAAAGGAGTGTATTAACACTAGATTTACAGGTTTTCTCTGTCTACCTTTTTATGTATCCCTCAGATACAGCGTGAAGTTAAAAAAAAATATCAATCGAATCTCATGCAGTATGTAATGATTAAATCGTAATATTGACTGTAGAGCTTGTTGGGGCACTTCTCAGCAGAAATGCCCTTCAACCCAGTGGTTGCTTATGTTCATGGACTATTCAAAATAAAAGAAAGAGTTTCATAGAATTTTAAAAAACAATTGGCTTTTAAGCAGTAGGTTAATATTTTAATATTTTATCTATGGTACTAAAAATAATACATAAGAAAAGAATTAACATTTACATTAGTATACACTTTAAACGTTAATTATAAAGCTGCGGTTTTCGCTTACGATCTTAATGAATTTTCATAAAATAAAGGACACTTATTATATTGGCAATATTTTAATATAAACTAATTTGAATCGAATTTGATTTTTTTTTTAAATTTGACTATTGCTATAAAAATATTAGATCTGTCCACACTGAGGCTACTAAAATAATGTAATATATATCTAATATAAAATTAGCTTCACGCTGTATCCCGCACCTAGTATGGTCTAGTGCTCACTTTGTGCCCCTCCGCCACTACTGGCCCCATATATATAAAAAAAATTATTCCTTGGCAATTGAACCAATAACCATTATGTTTATAATTTAATTTAAAACTAACCACTGAGCCCAACTATGTAGTAGTAGTATGTCGCGCGTATTGTACGAGTGACGCAATATATGGAATATGACCTCCTCAGACAACTAAATTCGACCTTACACAAGGCCACATATCACTTGATAAAATATTTGATTCATTTATATTATTTTTATTATAATCTTTATTAGAAATTTATATTGCCACAGATAAGGTGCTTAGCATTTTTATCCAAGTCAAGTTCAAAGTGCCTAATAATTTTCCATTGATTTTTTAATTATTTTTTTTACTTTAAGTTTTTTTTTATGGCTTATTTTTTGTGTGTTTTATTAAAAAAATATTGAAAATAGTTAATCTTAATCACACAGCAGGGAAGGCAGAAGGAACATAGTGATTAAATACTCTGTTTTACATTTTCCACGGAATTTTGTAGGCATTGCGTGTTGAGTGGCGGAACTCAAAGCCGCGCTTTGCCTTACAGGCACAAGCTTGTGCTCCTGCGCCACGACTGGCCTCAATATTTACTTACTTTAATAATGTGAGATTTTTATAAAAATATTTTAATATATCCAGAATCTTATATATAGTGTACCTACTGTTCAAGCACTCTAGTCATTTAAACTAAGTATACGTTAAATTTCGAAATTTTTACCTCCATACAGCTGTTGTTGATAGAAACAGCTGTTGTAACAGTCGAATTGAAATCGCCTTATAGCTCAATTGGCTAGAATAGTTGGCTTAAAATTGAACTGATATGGGTTATTGCAAATTCACTTCTTGTAATTTTTTTTTAGCTTCATGTTTTTCTGCATATAGCAGGGTAGGGAGAGGAACCCACAACCTGTCCCGATTACAGTCACACCTTTGTGCAGGGGGCATCATGACTGATCAAAAACCTAATAATAATTATAAACTTTATTTATAAAAAAAAAACAGTTTTCTGTAACCAGGGGAGGCAGCGGGTATGTAGTGTTCAGGCACACCGTTCACCACTTTCTGCACAATTATCGTCGTCGTCGTGCTTTGTAAATTTTCGTTACAAAATTTTAAAAATCTACCTAGCGAGAATCGAACCTGAACCTCCAGAAATTGTTCTTTTCCGCCAATTGAGCCATCCTCTAATCGAGCTACGTCGAAAACCTTATATGATTGCTACAGCGATGTTAAATTATGCAGCATAACAAAATATGTATACTCTCAATAGTAAATAACAGAGTGTTTTAACACTACAGTTATGTTAAGAAAACTAATTAAAAAGTAGTGTATGGTAGTAAATGGAGTGTCTTAACACTAGGCTTCCTCTGCCTACCTCGCTATATGTGGGATAGATCTTGAATTAAAAAAAAATAGTTACTATAAATTACCACAGCAACTGTCATTGTCAATGTCAAGAAGCATATTTTTTGCTTAATGCGGTCGTCGGTGACGTCATTCCAGTACAATATTGAGGCAACGCGGCGTTGTGTTGGCAAAGCCCAACATGCAACGCTTTTCTTCTAATAATTGTATCTGTGATATAATTTATAGAAAAAAAAATATATACTTCATACTTTAACCTGTTCCAGAGGAAATGTAATTTTAAGAATTAAGATACTCTTCTCTGCTACTCTACACGCAATGCCTCGAAAAATATGGCGGAAAGTGGAGAGCTGAGTGCTTTGACACAAGGACTCATCTGCTTACCCTTCTATGTGCAGGATACAGCGTGAAGGTATAAAAAAAAGACACTGTTCAAATTCAAATTCAAATAATTTAATTCAAATAATTTTATTCAAAATATGAAGTTACATGCTTAATTTTTTGAACGTCAAATAATTTACCACCAGTTCACTAAAGTTAATGCCTCAGACCTGAGAAGAACCGGCGAAACTCAGCGGGATTTTTTTTTTAAATTAATTTTAAACAAATACATATTCATTTGTCTGTGACAATGAAAATATATTGAGATGCAACTGTCAATATACTAATTTCTTTAAACTTTTGCCTTAAAGAGTCTTTAGGACCTAAGTTATAGATTGCACGAATACCTCGCTTTTGCAGGACAAATATTGGTTGAACACCATACATTACCCCAAAGTAAAATCCCATAGGACATAATACTATGGAAGTAACTAAAGTAAGCAAATCGAGCCGTTTCTACGTCAGTCAATGATCTATTTTTTTCGACTGCGAATGCTGCGGAGCTAAGTCAATTCCCATCAATATGGGGTTCCCACTGTAATTTGGAGTCTATGGTGATACCGAGAAATACTGTAGAACCGACAGGATGTACGGGTTCACCATTTAAGAATACATCGGCTTTAACAACTTTCGTGTTAGGACTTCTAAAAATATGTATTATTTTAGTTTAGTTTTTATACTATTTAATAGTAAGTTATTGACACTGAACCAATGTACTACTTTCGAGAGAGCATTGTTTGCATCGTCATATACGATTTATCGTCTTTTTATTTTATAAATCAATGAAGTGTCATCAGCAAACTACACTATCTCATGGTTCTCCGATATATATTATTTTACCAAAGCGATTATTTTATTTATTTTATATTTTTTTTATTTCTTATATATTTTTAAATTCTCATTAAATAATTTAAATAGGTAGGTTGAGGACGTCGTGGCGCACACAACGTGACAATATGGAATCTTTTCCGAAATGGAAATCCGCTACGAAATGCTTCGGGAATACGGCGGAAAGTGGAGTGAACGGAGTGTTTTAACACTAGGTTCCGAAATCCCCTACTGTCTACCCTGTTATGTGCGGGATACAGCAAATAATAATAAAAATAGAAAAGCTTAAAAAAAATACAACACAAAATAGATATAATTATTCCCCCAGGAGAGGATCGAACAACACTACACTGTGCAGTGTTGTGACATGACGGTATATTTAATTTTTTATAGGAACCATATTTCGGAATATTTTTTTTATTTTATAAAGCTTCCATATTTATTCTAATTATTTAATCTAAAAGTAAGCCTAAGCGTAGATGACGTTTTCTTTACATTTATTATTTTTTAAATGATCACCCATAAATTAAGATAAAACTATTTAGCTTAAACAAGGTAGCCCTTTCAAGTATTACCTTAAACAGAAAGCGCGGAAGTACTGCTGCACCCTTATGAAAATATCTTTGCAAGGTGACATGACCTTACTGTAGTAACCTCAGAGTGACCTTAGCCAAGGCTGAGTGCAGTAAACTTTCGCAATTCGCACTCAGGCCTCTGAATTCTCGACTCGCTAGGGTCAAATATTGTTTGATTCATGGTCATCTTGATGGCACGGGTATAAGATAACTCGGTGAGTTGTTAAAAGTAACGGTCAGCTTGTTAAACGTTTTTTTTTTCATTATCCGACTTTTGTAAAGGATGATATTGTTTTTGGAGCATATATATGTATGTATGTATGTATTTGTACTATGTATTTTTCTGACATATTCTAATAACAGCCCAAACGGATGGACGGATTTTGACACATGTGTAGTGTAGATGGATTCATCAGAGTTCTGGTAGTAACTTATGCTATATAAATATTTTTAAAATTGCGCCTATGCCTTAAAATATTTGGAAGAGAATTTGAGTTGGATTTCAATAAGAAGTCTAAAATTAAATCATTATTATTTTTATTTTATTTTACTTAAAATTTTATTGTTTCTGTCATTTTGAGAACGCTTCCCACTTCTAAATTTATATTTAAAACATGCACTGGTCTGGTCACTGTATTGCCATGGTTCATTTTATCGCAGTGTCTTATTGTGATAGATATGGTTGTGGGGTCGACTCCCACTCCGAGGAATAGGTTATTTTTTATTTCTTTTCTATGTTAAGAAGACAAACTTCGGTGTTCTGCCACTCAACACACAATGTATCTATAGTTCGCAACTTTATTGCCAGGTATTGAAGAGAGTGTAGGTAACTGGGTTTCTTCTGAGTACTCTGTTATATCAGGGATACACCGTGAACGCTACTTCTAGAAGCATGGTTAAGACAATCTGTTCAACATTTTCCGGCCAATATTTAAGATGTTGCGAGTTGAATGGTGGAATTCAACGCCGCGTGTTGCCTCGTTACCATAGCCAGGAAATGAAAAAGAAATATTCCCTCGAGAAGGAATCGAAGCTACCGTTGCGTTTACAGTAATACGCTGTGCAGCTGCGCCACGACGGCCTTCTGCCAAATTGTTCTTGTTTAATTGAAAGCAATTAAATTTTATAACTGGTAATAGGAAATAATACTGCACGTATACTATACATATTGTATTAAAATTTAAATTGATGATTCAAATTAGCCTAGTTGGAATTTTATATAATTTATGTTTCAAAGCTTGAAGTGAAGATACAATATTTTTTAATAATTTTATTATGCACCAACTTATGATCACACAAATCATATTTTTCATCCGGGCTCGGAACTATTGATTTTTTTTTATTTTCCTCCTATCTCCACTATCAAGGCAGGCAACACCTCTGTAACTCCTGTCCTGTGAAGGGATCGTGGGCAGCGGTATCTCCAATGCTTGTATCTTTTGATTGCGTTTGAATTTTCTGTGCTCCAAGGGATCGTAGACCTGAATATTTGATATTAATTTCAGCTTGACACCTTCACGCGATCTCGAGGTAAATGGTTTTCATGTGTACTCGAGATAAATGGTCTTCACGCAATCTCGAGATAAACGGTCTTTAGGCGGATAGACGGGCAACGAAGGGTTCTGTTTTACTCGTTTGAGATACGAGTAAAGGAATAAAAAGTCAATTCTGTCCATGAAATATTGTCTATTTCTAGTGGTTAACGAGTGTATTACTACTGTTTCTTATACATATACGTATGCAATTAAGAGCTGATTCTAAAACTGAGTAAGCCGAGTTGCTGGAATTTTTTGGCGATGTTTCTTTGATAAGTGATATTCATTTTTGTTTTTTTTAGATATTTACTTGGGGTCTCTCTACTAAAAGTTTAAGCTGTCTGTCTCAAAGTAGTCCAGAGACAAAATAAAATATATGATACTATTTATTTTTAACTTCACGCTGTATCTCGCACATTGTAGGGCAGGCAAAGGGAACCTGGGATCTTAGTGTTAAGACACTTCCGTTTCCCACTTTCCACCAAATTCTGGAGGCATTAAGTAACGAAATTCAACGCTGCGCTTTGCCACGTTACGTGGCAGCTAAGAAGAGCTAAGAAATGAAAATATTAATAAATTAATTTATTCATTCCCCTGAGTGGGGATCGTACTCACAACCATTGCGTTTAAACTTACACGCTTGTGCATAGTCTTGTCCTTGTGTTTATGTCGCTGTCATTAATCATGTAGTCATTCAAATTTACGACTTTTTATCTTTCAGATCGATATATAACCTTTTTAAAGGTCAACGTTTTAAGTGGGTCACGTATTATATATTAATTGTTGTGTTATCTGTGGAAATAAAAGGGAAAATATCCAATTGACAGATGTACTATTAAATTTATACTTTTTAAATATATATATGTTAGGGAAAAATATTCTGCTTAGAGTAGTTGTAAAGTAAGAAATTTTGTTATTCTGGAAAATTTTCAATACTTTTCCAAAGTAGCTGTGGTAGTGCATAGGTTAATGTATAACAAAATAAAAAGGGGTTCAGAGCATAATAAGTACACTATTGGATTGATTTTAATAAATTTTTGTATGGTGTAAAACCAACACATCAAAAATTTTGAAACGCTATAAACATTTTTTTTAAATTCTTGCTTTATGTTTAGAATTACGCATTGAATATATAAATTTTAGAAATGATTATCTTCTAACAATTTATTTTACTTATTTCTTTATTGCTTACTTAAAACCACACATTATAGACTAACCGAAATAGAATGTTAGGATAGCGAAATATGAAGCCTGATTTCATAAATAAAACAATTATTATAGTTAATTAAAAGGTTATAGATAATCTTTATTTAAGAAGATTTTTTTTTCTTATTATATTCAATCGTGGCGTTAATGTAGACAACAAACTATTACAGTAGGCTCAATTAAAATAGCAGCTATAGATTAGGCGATTCTTAAGTGCAGGTTAGTTTTGGTTAGATACTTTTAAATTTTAAAATAACTGACCTAATCTTTTTTTTCGGAGGGAAAATCTTCAAAACATTTCTAATTCTTGGAGAGAACCGGATTATGTGGGATTTTTACCCACTAAAACCCCTGCGGTTGCCATCTTCGACACAGTGGAAGGACCCGGGAAATTGGTAGAACCGCGTCCATAGTTCTCCTCAGACGACGTGCTTCTTTACGGAGCTCTAAGTGATCCGCTCCGATATTTTAAAATTATCCCTTGCTCTGACGCACTCGTCTGTCGACTATGAACCATTCTAAAATATAGATAGGACACGCAGATTCCTCACACTGCCTACACTAATGATCTAAGCTAAAAAAACTAATTTATCCAAATGATCGAAGATGATGAACAATCTGGGAGACCAGAACGATTGGCAAGCGCACGTCCACGGCATCACTGCCTTCTCTGAAGAGAAGCATCAACCCTCTCTCAATCTCACCCAGCAGCCTCCTTCTATGACATAACCGCCTTACAGAAGGTGAGTATTGCTGTCCACGTAGCCTGCCCAACATATGTCTTATAACTACGGAAAGGGAAATATTACAACCGATTTCCTCTGCCCTCCCAAGCGGATTTCAAGGGTGTGTTAAAATCTTAAAAAAATAATCACCGAATAATCATCTTGATTGCCTCTCTGGGCTTTGGACCTTTAAATTTTGTTCTACAGCGCTGAAAATTAACCTAACCTAACTGAACCTGCACTTTAATATCCGTGTAACTGTGGTGGCGTTAATACATACATAAGTACCAAAGTCACAATGTATAGTCTTGATTCTTAATTGTTTATATTTTAATTTTCGAATACTTAAAAAATAATTCTCAATGCAACACTTTATATTACATTATAAATAAAGTGTCGTTTTATTTACCCCTTATTCTTAGCTTACTTTTTATTCTTAAAAACGACTAATCCGGGCCAGCGCTTAAAAAGTTTACAATGTATCGCGAGATTACAATATCGCGAAAAATAATGTGAAATCACGGTTTTATAATCTTACGGTGACATGCACATTTAATATCTGTATAATAAACTATTTACCGCAAAAGCGGAATTTAAAATATAGTTTTATTTAATTCTATTAAGATTTTATTTTTATCAAACAAAAGAAAATATTTATAAAAGAACACAATGTGCGTCTAACTATAAGGCAGTTAATAAATATATTGTATTTAATTAAAACACAATACAAAGTCACTGACGCCGTTTGGCGGGAAAAGAGCTCGCCTTGAATGACGCTTCCCGCCACGACCTCGCTCGCGGCCGCTACTCTTCGGTCGACGTCGGTTGCGATCGGCAAACTTCGTGCACGTAGCAGGACCTCGGTTGAGGCCATATTGGTTTGGTTAACATCGGATGTATTCGGTTACTCGATTATATTATCGAGTGAAAAATTACATTTAATTTGAATTCAGCTATTTTGCGTTTTTTAATCAGTGTAACTATTATATATATTATTGTATGGTTTATATTTTTCTTTGGTTTTTTTTTATGGAAAAGACACGGCAAACGAGCGTTCGGGTTACCTGATGGTAAG